>PVIU01029977.1:0-16749 GCA_004026605.1 Ondatra zibethicus | reverse complement strand
CTATCTCTTCTGCATGTATTAACTTTTTGAGAACCGAGTCTTTTTGAATGCACTCCTTCCTAGGCCAGGAGGGATGGGGGTGGGCCTTGGACCTCCAACAGGGCAGGGCACCATGCCCTCTTTCAAGGAAGAAGGGGGAGGGAGGAGGGGTGGGGGGTAGTGGGAGGGGACCGGGAGAAGGGGAAGAAAGGAAAAAAAATTTTTTTTATCTTTAATTATGTTCTTGAATGGAAAAAATAAAACAAAACAATGTATGGAAAAAAAATTATGTTCTTGAATGGAAAAAATAAAACAAAACAATGTATGGAAAAATAAATAAATAAATAAATAAAATATAAAATAATAAAAAAAATCTTTTTTCGGAGTAGGAAGAAATTGAAATGGTTCAAAGCTTCATCTGGTGTCATAAATTCGCTTGGAGAGAGTTTGATGAGAGTTTATTCGAACTCAGAGATTTCTGAAAATGAAAATGCCCCCCACCGCCCACTTTCCTTTCCATTCAGTATCATATTTTCAGAATGTCCTTGAAGGTATACTGACTGTGCTGTTGTTCTAGTAGCTATTTTCCAATTACATATGATGTAAATGTGCTTTAAGCTGTGAGACAACTTGGTATAATTTAAGCACCAGGCTTTAAGAATCCTGGGTCTGGTTTTGAGCCTTCCATAAAGCAACAACAGGTCTCAGACTGGAAAAGAACAGGTTGAAATTTTCAGAAAAAAACTTTTTCTGAGTTTTTTCCTCCATAGAGGTGTGGCCTCCCAAAAGACTCTGTGATTCTAAATGCTGTTTATATTTTACTCTTTCCAAATATGATTGATAAATACAGAACTTAACAATTAAGCCCTGTGTCAGTCATCTCTCAGTATGAATGCTATTAAGCTCTAGTGTCAGGAATTTGCCTTGCTTTCTGTGTGGTGTTTGTGTTTGTACCACTACATGGAGTTTGTATAGATTGACTTTTAGACATACATCTCTTTGTAAGACCTAAGGTCAGTCAGTCATAATAATCAGTTAAAACAATACTTATTCACAACAGTATAGATTGAAGCGACCTTAATTTGTGCATACTGCTTTTTCTAACTTTTTGATGAGCACTAGTGCTTTCTGAAAAAGAGGATACTGATGTGAATTTAATGAGAAAATTTAATGTATTACAAAGGGATCAAGACTCTTTGCTCATGTGGATTATAATTTGGTAATAAAATGTTTTGCGGAAAAACAAATAAATACAACTTCTATTATGTTAAGTACTTTGGATATCAGAACATTATTGGATTTATTTTAAAGGCTAGAGTACTTAATGTTTTATTTTTTATATTAATAATGAAACATACAGGTTTGAGAAGACAAACAATATCAATTTATGAATGAATAATAATATTAGCATTGTCTTCTAGACTTGAGTCCTGGTGAATATCTTTGAGTTAGGACATAATTTCTAAGATACATCTAAATATTGGCTGCTGAGGAGTCCTTTGAACCCCTGGGCCTGCTTGCTTTGTTGGTACATCCTTTAAAGCACTTTATTACGTGTTTTCAGTAAACCTTAAGGAAGATACTGTATTCTCAAAGAAAATTAACTTTCCTAAGGAAAATGAATTATTTCAAATCTTCTTAATGTTGAGCAACACAAACACTCTAGAAATTCGTGAAACCTTGTGGTTTAGAAAGTTAAATGAGTCCTAAATTACATAGTCATCCATGGTTCTGGATTTTTTTTTTTACAATATGTATTTTATTAAGTTTTTTGTGTAACTTATTGTCTTGCTATTTTAATGGAATCTTTTGTTATCAGATATCACTTTTAAGGTGGTCTAATTTATTTCTTTTATGTTTAGTAATTTTGTCTTTTGTTTTTAAGAAATTATGGGTGTATATGTGTATATTACACACATTATATAATATAACTTGATTTGAAATCCCAGGTTATAGACTCTCACTGAAGAGAAGTCAAGCCAGGAATTCAAGCAGCTAGTGATAGAACAACCACAATCAAAAGCAGAGGGCAATACATGCATATAGGCCTACTTACTTGATTCCCTTCTCTCAGCTAGATTTTTCCTCTTATACTGCTCATGAACACCCTTGTTATTTTCAAGGCAGGCTGTCACTATGAAACCCTGATTGTCCTGGAACTCATTTTATAGATCAGCCTGCCCTCAAACTCACAGAGGTCTGCCTGTCTCTGCCTCCTAAGTTCTGGAATGAAAGGTGTAAGTCAATACACCTGGCTATAAAATACTTAAAGTATGAACAATATGTAAAAATAAAAAAAATTGACTTAGAGTCCTGAAAAGATGCTGTAGAAATCTTATACATTTGCTTCTTACATTAAAGAATGTGATCACCTACAGTTTACTTGTAAAGTAGGTGCAGGTTAATTACTCTCCATTCATATTTCTAAGGGATCCAGCATTCTCATTAAGGAGCCATATTTTCCTGACTGACCTACTGTATCAAGTTTGGGTTCTGTGTATGTGTATGTCTTTGTAACCAGTGCTTCATAATTACTGTGGTTTTAGTTCCTCTACTAGGAAGTTAATTACCTGATTGTATTAATCTCCCATTTTACTCTGCTTCAGTTGTTTCTGCTACCTTGGCCCTTTGTAGTTCCATGTATTATAATCAATTTATCAGTTTTGAAAACAAACAAACATCGTCCAAGATTTTAACTGGGTTCTTGGAACCATGTTGATTCAATAATATATCTTTTAAATATGCATATGCTTTACAAAGAACCAACCATGACTTGGCAGGTTTTACACATTATGTATCTGTTACTTGTTTTTAACTTTATCAATATATGAATGCTGTTTTTAATTTATTTTTAAGTTCAATTTGCATTATTAAAAATATTTTTCAGAGTGGTATTTATACCAATGATATTTGTGCATTTCTTACATCTTGTTAAAAATCTCAAAGCCTACAGATTATTCCTAAATATTTTGGTTTAATTAGGGTTTTTATTGCTGCAATGAAATACCATGACCAAAGCAATTTGAGGGGAAAATGGTTGATTTGGCTTAAACTTACACAGTTCACCATCAAAGGAACTCAAGCAGGGCAGGAATCTGGAGGCAGGAGCTGATGCAGAGGCCACAGGGAAGTGCTGCTTCCTGGCTTGCTCATCATGACTTTTTCAGACAGCTTTCTTTTGGATACCAGGACTGCCAGCTCAGGGGTTGTCCCCACCCACAATGGGCTGAGCCCTCCCTTTTCATAAGAAAATGTCTTACAGCCAGATCTTATGGAGTCATTTTCTCAATTGAGGCTCCCTCCTTTCCATTGATTTTAGCTGTGTCAAGTTGACATAAAGCTAGCCAGTACACTTGTTAAAGGCATCTTTACAAAGCATATTCTATTTTCCTGAGTGAATCTGTAATTTTTAAAGCCATCTCTATTCATTCTAAGTATATAATTTGTTGACTAACAAATATCTACATCTACACAATCACAATATACCACCATGTCTACATTCCAAGTGTTCATGTCATACCAAAGAACTCCTTCTTAACCCATGCCTAACCCCATATATTTTTCACTGCATCTGTATATAAGCCTTCTGTATAGAATTTAATATGAATACACTATTTGGTATATAGTATGTTACTTTTTGTTATTTTCATGTAACATGATTCTTTCTCGGATTTGTCTGTTTGCTGAATTTCAGTAGTGATTGATTTTTAGTATTTTATAGTAATCATCAATTTTGATACATAATATATGTCGAAGTACTTTAAGGTTCTACTCTGATGACATATAATACTTCATAATTTATAATTTTGTCTATTCTTTTGATCTTATTTATTTTTAATGTTCCTTCTTTCTCATTTTAAACAGACTGGTAGATCATGTTGATAAAAAGTAATGGTCTGGATGTGTTATTTTTCTCCATAGTAAATTTTAAATTTTGATAAGAATTTAGAAGTATGTTTGGTTGCTTTGACCTTTTTTTATTTTTTTATTTTCTGAGAACTTCATGTAGGACTTTAATATGCTCATCATGTACTCTACTACTGAGTTATACTGTAGCCCCTATGATTTGACTAATTTTAGACTGTTGTTTCTTGTATGGAAAATTAGAGTCTTCCAAAATCTCACCTAAAAGCCTGAATTACTTCTTGAAACTTTGCTATGCAAATAGTGGGAGACAATGACATCTTTGTTATTTCTCAGCATTTTTGTTGTATGGTTTTCTCAACAGTTCTCATTCTACATGATATATTTATCATTATTGAAGAAATGTGAGTGATCAATATTTTTACCCTTAATTGGTTAATAGTTTCACATTTTCTAAAGAAGAGAATTTGTACCGATCCCCTTGTCTGTGGTAGAATAGAGAAGGTACCAGGTTTGCATATTGATATATCTCATGATTATGAGTTTTTAATTTTAACACTCTGAATCATTTTTCAGTATCTGTTCTTGAAGCAGTCTCTAATTCTGATTCATTACCAAGTACAGTTTTTTTTTGTTTTGCTTAGTTTTTATAATTTTTTTAAATTTCTTTTTGCATTCCAACCACAGTTCTCCCCTCCTCCATCACTCCCCCCCAGCCTACTGTCCATTCACTCCTAAGAAAGATTAAGGACTCCATGGGAAGTCAGCAAAGTCTGACAATTAAGTTGGGGCAGGTCCAAGCCCCTCCCCCCTGCATTAAGGCTGAGCATGGCATCCCACCATAGGGCATGGGCTCTAATAAGCTAGCTCATGCACCAGGGATAGATCCTGGTCCTACTGCCAGGGGCTTCTCAGATAGTCCAAGATTTCACCACTGTCTCTCATATATGGAGGACCTAGTTTAGTCCCAAGGAGGCTCCATAGCTGTTGGTCTAGAGTTCATGAGTTTCCATGAGCTTGGTTCAGCTGTCTCTGTAGATTTCTCCATCATGATCTAGACCTCTCATGCTCATATATTCCCTCCTCCCTCTTTTCTATTGGATGCCCAGAGCTCGGCCTGGTGCTTTATGGTGGATCTCTGCACCTGGTTCATTCAGTTACTGGATGAAGACTCTATGATGATAGTTGGGGTATTCACCAATCTGATTACAGGGGAAGGCCAGTTCAGGCCCCCTCTCCACTATTGCTTGGAGTCTTAGCTGGGGTCATCTTTGTGGATTCTTGGGAATTTCCCTAGCACCAGGTTTCTCCCTAACCACACAGTAACTCTATCAAGATCTCTCTTTCATTGCTCTCCCACTCTGTCCCTCTCCCCCCTCGACCATTCTGTTCCCTCATGTTCTCATTTCCCAATTCCTTCCCCTTTACTGTCCTCCCCCTCCCCACAGTTTACTCATGAGATCTCATCTAATTCCCCTTCCCAGGATCCATGTTTCCCTCTTAGGATCTACCTTGTTTCCTAACTTCTCTGGAGCTGTGGAATGTAGTTTCCTTATCCTTTGCTTTATATCTAACCTCCACTTGTGAGTGTGTACATACCGTGTTTGTCGTTCTGAGTTTAGGTACCTCACTTAGGATTTCTTTTCTAGTTCCATCATTTCATGATGTCATTGTTTTTTTACAGCCGAGTAATACTTGATTATGTGAATGTACCATATTTCTTTATCCATTCTTCAGTTGAGGGGCATCTAGGTTGTTTCCACGTTCTGGCTATTACGAATAATGTTGCTATGAACATTATTGTTGAGCCAGTGTTTTTATGGTATGATTGAGTATCCTTTGAGTATGTGCCCGAGAGTGGTATTGCTGGGTCTTGGGGTAGATTGAATCCCAATTATCTGAGAAACTGCCATGTCAATGTCCAAAGTGGCTGTAGAAGTTTGAACTCCCACCAGCAGTGGAGGAATGTTCCCCTGATTCTACATCCTCTCCAACATTAGCTGTCCTCAGTATTTTTTATCTCAGCCATTCTGATAGGTGTGTAAGATGGTATCTCAGAGTCACTTTGATCTTTACCAAGCCCACATCTGACATAGGGCTGATCTCTGAAACATATAAAGAACTCAAAAAACTTTACATCAAAATATAAAATAATCCAGTTAAAAAATGGGCTCGAGTGCTAAACAGAAAATTCTCAGCAAAAGAATCTCAATTGGCCCAAAGACATTTAAGGAATTGCTCAACATCCTTAATCATCAGGGAAATGCAAATAAAAATGATAGTTTTTTAATATTTATTTTGTTTTTATTTATTTTATGTATCTCTGTTATATATGCGCAAATATGAGTGGATATGCTTAGAAGCCAGATGAGGGCATTGGATCTTCTTAGAGCTGGAGTTACAGGCATTTGTGAGTTGCCTGACTCACAAAATAGATACTAAAAATTGACTTGGGTCTTCTAGAAAAGTAGCAAGCAATAATAACCATTGAGATATCTCTTTAGCAACAATTTTAAATAACTATCATTACTTAAGTCTCTCTCGCTCCCTCTCTTACCCCTATCCCCACTTTTTGATATGCCCTTGTTAGTTTTTTGTCAATACAAGGTAGAAGCAAATGGAAAGAGGAACCTCAAATAAGAAAATGCCTCCATCAGCATCCTGCTAACAAATCTTTGGGGTCATTTTCTTGATTGCTAATTGATAGAGAAGGGCCAAGCCTTGCTAGGGCAATGCTGTCCCTGGAATTTTGGTCTTATTGGCGTAAGGAAACAAGCCAGGCAAGCCACGAGGAGCCAGTCTATAAGAAGCTTCCCTTAGTGGCCTCTTCTTTGAATCCTGCTTTGAGGTTCCTGCTCCGACTTCCTCTGATGAAGGACTATAAGCTGTAAGGTGAACTAAACCCTTTTCTCTCTGAGTTGCTTCTGGTCATGAAGTTTATCACAGCAATTGAAACCAAACTAGGACAGCATATAAATAATACAAGAACCATAAATTGGAAATATCTCTGTGTGTGTTCATTTATGTATGAAAGAGAGAGAGAATATGTATTTGTGTATATATGTGTGATTTTGAGGGTTAACTTCTCAGACAAAAACTATTTGTTGTATCTATTAATATCACTGTAGAGCTACTACACTGTTACTAACACTGTACACTTACTGTGAATAGGAATTCAACTTAGAAGATGTGATTTTACTTTAACTACAAATTTTGTTTTGAGATTTAACAAGGAAAAGGTCAGCTTAGTGAAGCTGGAGTCCTGGAAAGAAAATGAGTGATTTGTAATGCTCTTGAGAGTGCCTGAAGACATTTGAGATTTTTTTTTCATGTGCATAGTATCAGAAGAGCTTTTCTTGAAATAGCTTTGTAGTTTTTGTGCAGCCAAACTCTTTCATCAGAATAGCCTGTTGAACCATCACCTTATTATTTTATGTGGATATTTGTGTGTGTAGACATTGTGCACATGGATGTGAAGACCAGAGGACAACCTCTGGTGTCATCCTCAGGAATGCTATCCACCTTCTTCAAGACAGAGTTTCTCATTGGAGATCATCAGTTAAGCTAGATTGGTGCCAGCAGACCCCAGGGATTCCTGAGTCGGCCTCCCCTGGGATTACAAGCATGCACTACCATGCCTGAGATTTTTGAATGGACTCTAGGGAGCTCAACTCAAGTCCTTGTGTTACAAAGGCAAGTACTTTAATAACTGAGCCATCCTCCCAGATCCACAATAAAATTAATTTAATTTTTTTCAATGAAGCCAGGTATAGTAGTATATGCCTGTAATCCTTTCCTTTGGAAGACTGAGGCAGGAGGATTGAGTTAAATCGCAGTCTGTTCTACATAATGAATTCTACCTCAGGCTTGCTAAATGCCATGGCACTCTCTCAAAATACAAAAACTAAAACAAAGCAAAGCATTGCTCTCTGGATTTGTTGTAGCCAGAACCTGGAAACAACCTAGGTGCCCCTCAATGGAAGAATGGATCAAGAAAGTGTGGATTATATACTCATTAGAATACTACTCAGCGGTAAAAAACAATGACATCTTGAATTTTGCATGCAAATGGATGGAAATAGAAAACGCTATCCTGAATGAGGTAACCCAAACCCAGAAAGATGATTATGGTATGTACTCACTCATTAGTGGACCCTAGCCATAAAATAAAGGACACTAAGCACTTAGCTCACAAGCCCAGAGAAGCCGAATAGCAAGGGGAACCCAAAGAAGTCATATACATATCCTCCTGGAAGTTGGAAGCAAACAAGATCATCAAGCAAAAGTTGGAAGCCCAGGGGTGGGGATACAGGTGGGGGGTAGGAGAGTAGGGGAAGGGGAGAGGGGGAAGGAGAAGGGAGAAGGACTGGGGAGAGCTTGGGGGAGTGGGAGGGTGAAGATGGAGGAAAGGTGGACATTGGAGAAGGGAATAAGATATCTACATTATTGGAGTCATTTTAGGGTTGGCAAGATATTTGGCCCTGGAGGGGATCCCAGGTGTCCACGGGCATGTCCCCAGCTAGGTCCTTGGGCAGCAGAGCAGAGGGTGCCAGAACTAGCCTTGTCCCATAGTCACATTGATGAATATCTTGATCACCATTATAGAAATTTCATCCGATGGATGGAGATAGAGACAGAGACCCACATTCACATCAGAGCAATGGATTGAGCTCCCAAGGTGCAGTTGAAGAGCAGAAGGTAGGAGAAGATGAGTAAGGAAGTTAGGACCGTGAGGGGCTGGTCCACCTACTGAGACAGTGTGCCCGAACTAATGGGAGCGCACCAAATCCAGCTTGACTGGGACTGAATGAGCATGTGATCAAACCAGACTCTCTGAATGTGGCGGCAAATGGGGGCGGACGGAGAAGCCATCATCAATGACACCAGGACCTATCTCTTCTGCATGTATTATCTTTTTGGGAACCGAGTCTTTTTGGATGCACACCTTCCTAGGCCGGGAGGGAGGGGGGTGGGCCTTGGACTTCCAACAGGGCAGGGCACCATGCCCTCTTTTAATGAAGAAGGGGGAGGGAGGAGGAGTGGGGGGTAGTGGGAGGGGACCGGGAGAAGGGGAAGAAAAGTAAAAATTTTATTTATTTAATTATGTTTTTGAACGGAAAAAAATAAAAGAATAAAAAAAAGAAACCACTTCCCATTGCCTCTGGTGGTCTTTATACTGTGTCTTTGCTCATGCACCTCATGTTGTTGTTTGTAATAGTTTGTTTGACTGGTAGCTTTGGTGAACTAATCTCTTCAGTACCTGAAATCTCTCCTTGGTACTTGATCGATGATTGAATTGAAAGTTTCTCCAATTCTTGGACCTAGTAATTCTGCCATTCTTTGCCAAGTGGCAGGTGAGGTGTGTTTCAGATTATTTTTCCTTTACTAGACTCACCAGTGGTGAACACTGTCATTCCTCACTTCCTGTTTAGGTAGAATTTCATGATATTCCATAAACGAGCATTTTGGAGCCTTCTCTGGTCTTCCCTGGGCAAGCAGGAAACCTTCAGTCTGTGTGGTGCACTAAAGGAGTTAGTGCTCTGAGGTTTCCTAGACTTTATGGATCCCTCATTCTCCAGACTTCCCTTTAATAAGGGCTTTGGGATTAGTATACACTCTGTCTTGTTTTATCTATTACCCTCGATAGGCTCAAAGCTCAATAACAGCCTAGAAGTGTTTTCAACAAATGCTTAATGGAAAAGGCCTTTACACTAGGTATCCTTGTAGGTAGAGTGTTGTTTAGAATCAGCAAAGGAATCTGGTTCTCTCTAATGAGGGTCTGGAGGAGCTCTAACCTGACTTTGTCCCCTGGACTGCAGTCAGGCTACTTGTCCCTGCATATGTAGGCTGTTGATTTCAGGTTTATTGAAGGGCTGAAGGATGAGACTTTCCAGGCACCTCAAAATCGAGTTGCTTTGCTGGAATAATTATTTCCCTTTGCTGATGTTTTAGAGTTCTGAAAATGATGATTAGACAATTTTCTCCTGCTTAGGAAGAGCAAACGTTTGAAGCTCCTTGTTCTGCCTTATTATTTTTTTCTGTATCTACCTGTGTGAGCTGCAAAGTTACAGATTTATAGCAATATTTTAGATTCTATCTTCAAGAATAGAATCTTGATTGTAGTGTTCTTTCTTTCCACACAACTGGCTACACACAACTACCTTTCCCAGCAGCACATTTTCAATCCATCTAGAAATCTTAATCTTTTACCAGCTAATTTCTCACTAGCTCCACTGTTGTTATCCTGGTTTAAATTAACATTATCTCTTCCCTGATCTTCCTGCTTGCAGTAGCTTTATATTTTATTCAGCATAAAAACAAAAGACCTTACAGAGGTTTACCAGGCAGTAAAGGGCTTATCTGAATATTCTCTCTACCATTTTGGCTTGACCATATGTACAGACAAACTCATAGTCAGAACCCTTGTGTTAAACTGATTTTTCTTTTACCAAGAAATCTACCCAACAGATTTACACAGCTTACTTTTCAGCCTCCCTCAGTTCTCTGCTCAAGGGTTTTTTCCTTGTGAAGTATGGCCTATATTAACCACTATTAAAAATTAAGTCTCTTCTGTGTCTCCTTAGTAATGTCAGAAGCTACACCTATGAAGTCTCATCAACACAACTGCCTAAACAACAATAAACATACCATAGTGAACAGGGGAAATACCATGAGCTCTCAACCCTACACAAAGAACTAAGGAAGCTGAGAGTGACAAATCACTATTCCCGGGAATAGCCTACAACTTGGTTATCTAATACCAGATGGTCAGCCTTGAAAACATGTAGCTACAAATAGTATTCTATAGACTGATTAGGTTATAGTTAGGAATATGTATGTATACACGTATGCATATATTCATGTAACAACAATTAGTGAAAATAGGCCATCTATTTAAAGAGATAAAGGAGAAATGTGGGAGGACTTGAAGGAGGAAAAGGAAGAGCAAATGATGTAGTTATAATCTCTAAAATAAAAGAAAAACAATTTTAAAAATAAAACTCCTTTTAGTCCATTTCTCTTTCATTTTTCACTATTATTCCTAATGCTTCAAACATACTATATAAATTATTTAGTACAACTATTGTCATCTTTTCATGTTAAGAAAATGAGCTTCATTAGAGCAATTGATTTGTCCATTTTATTCATTGTCTCTACTGCTCTTCTACATTTTATGTCAATAAAAGACAATAGCTTAGGGGAAGTTAAGTAATTCTGTTAAGAGGCAGAGCTAAAATCTGAGCTGCTTAACATCCAGAGACACTAATAGAAAACCTCTAAGTAGAATTTGGAGCCAGAGTCTTAGAATATTATACTAGTAAACTGTTGTTCCAGGTACTAGAGTGATGGAGGCTACTTTGAGGTTGTCATAACTGTATTGTTTTTATGGGAAAACATATGGTGATTTTCAAAGAAAATAATGATAAATGAACTTCAATAAAATTATTCATAATTGTGGACTAATTGTTCTAAATATTGAATGGATATGGAATCATAATTGTTAATGATTCTAAAAGCTTGGGTGGGGGAAACAGTATGAGGGATATTAGGTACTGAAAATTTTTAATTAGAATATTCATCTTGAAGCAAATTTCAAGTGTAACACTATGGGAATAGACCTATGCTGATGTTGTATATGAGTTTTCCAGTGTTTACCACTTTTCTAAAACTAATTCACGACTATAATATCAACAATTTTGCTTTTATGCTTCTGGTCTACAAGACCTAGTTCCAGGAGAGGCACCAAAAACTACAGAGAAACCCTGTCTCGAAAATTAAAAAAAAAAAAAAACAAAGCAAAAAGCATTTTGTATGAGTGTTCCCTTTACCCTACAATCTCCCCAGTATAAGTTGTCATCACTGTTTTTGATCTTGGCCATTCTTACAGGTGTAAGATGGAATCTCAGAGTTGTTTTGATTTGCATTTCTCTGATGGCCAAGGATGTTGAGCATTTCCTTAAGTGTCTTTCAGCCATTTTAGATTCATCTGTTGAAAGTTCTCTGTTTAGGTCTATACTCCATTTTTATTGGGTTATTTGTTCTTTTGATGACAAAATTCTCGAGTTCTTTGTGTATTTTTGAGATCAGCCCTCTGTCTGATGAGGGGTTGGTGAAGATCTTTTCCCATTCAGTAGACTGTCATTTTGTCTTGTTGACTGTGTCCATTGATTTACAGAAGGTGTTCAGTTTCAGGAGGTCCCATTTATTAATTATTTTTCTCAGTGTCTGTGCTACTGAGTTATATTTAGGAAGTGGTCTCCTGTGCCAGTGCAGTCAAATGTACTTCCCACTTTCTCATCTATGAGGTTCAGTGTAGCTGGCTTTATGTTGAGGTCTTTGATTTATCTGGACTTTAATTTTGTGGGAGTACAAACTGGTATAGCCCCTTTTGATATCTATATGGCGATTTCTCAGAAAATTAGAAAAAAAAAACCTTCCTCAAGACCCAGAAATTCCACTTTGGGGTATATATCCAAAGGATGCTCAATTGTGCCACAAGGACATGTGCTCAATGAGATGTTCATAGCAGCATTGTTTGTCATAGCCAAAACCTGGAAACAACCTAAATGCCCCTTGACCAAAGAATGCATAAGGAAAATGTGGTACATTTACACAACGGAGTACTATACAGCAGAGAAAAATAATGACATCTGAAATTTGCAGGCAAATGGATGGAGTTAGAAAACATCATATTGAGTGAGGTAACACGGACCCAGAAAGACAATTATCACATGTACCCACTCATAAGTGGTTTTAAAACATAAAGCAAAGAAAAACAGCCTAGAAATCATAATCCTAGAGAACTAGACAACAATGAGGACCCTAAGAAAGAAATACATGTGTAACATGAGGGCCTGCTTGTTGGGGTTTCTGTCCTGCCCAGTTCCCACAGTTGTTAGGTCCCAAAGAAAAATCACACAGAAGTTTCCATAAGTTATAAACTGATTGGCCCATTAACTCAGGCTTCTTGTTAACTCTTATAACTTATATTAACTCATTATTCTTATCTATGTTAGCCACATGGCTCAGTACCTTTTTCAGTGGGGCAGGTCTGTGTCTGGGCAGGACTGAGGAGGAAAGGGCTTCCTCCTTTTCAGAATTTTCCTCTTCTCCTTGATCTGCCTCTACTTCCTGTCTGGTTCTTCCGCCGATACTTCCTACCTGGCTACTGGCCAATCAGCATTTATTTGAAATATAATTGACAGAATACAGAATTGTCTTGCACCTATATTATTAACACACTGTAAACCATTTAGAGGTTTTCTTCATCTTTTAATCTCTCTTTACTGTATCTTTCTCTCTTTTTCTGACCACATGAGTCTTTAATTTGCTAAGCAATATGAGTAGGATTAAAGCCATGGCTTTGACGGCTGGATCCAGCCCATTTCTTAGCTTTCTGAGATTTCATCCCAGCTGTAGCCACGTTTATTGTCACAACTCTACAGGGTTTCAAGGTCCCTGCCAGCAAGCAAGCTGCAGCAGTGTGCTCACAAACCACACTCAAATGCTCCTTAGTTGGACTGCCTGCCTAAAAGAGTCAGAGTTTGCCCTGGCAGGACGGCCCAGAAAGCTGGCATATTAAAACAATGTAGCTTTTTTCCTGCTATGGCTGAAAACCGAAAAGCGTGTGGTCAGCTTTTTATCAACATTATTTGTTTCTTGGCAGGACTTCTTTAAAAAGCTGCAAGGTTTTGCAGCTAAAGCTGAGTCAGGAAACCTCTCTTAAATGAAAGCGCTTGCCTCTAGCTTTCTGAGTTGTTTACAGTTTTGTGTTGGGTCAGTCATATTGATAGTGGTTGTCTGCATTGGCCACAAGTTAAACAACTTGTTTGAAGGCATTAGTGGTTAATTGTTGTTGTTTTTCAGAATGGTGGATCTGTACTATGGTTTTGAGAAACTCTAAGACATTTCTGTTGTAGTGCAATAGAACTCTCATATCAGCCTTAGAGCCTTGTACCACCTCATCGTTTACCCAGGTTTTCAATAGGCTTGTGTACTTTGGCTTAACATTAATAATTTTGGTGATCCAAGTATGTGTTTATTTTCATGTCTTCATGGTGAACCTGTAATAATGGGACATGTAGGACTACATTAGAAATGGTGTCTTAGTGAAACATCACTGCTTTACTGGCATATGGGCTTAAACTGAAAAATTAGTGAAAATGTGACAGAAAGATCAAAGACAAGACAAACAAGCACCTGATGTGAGTCAACACTAAAGTTATGAATCTTACTATGACTTTTTCATTGTCTTTCTCTAGGCCTACTCTGTGTTTGATGAAGACATTGGGTACTGTCAAGGACAGTCTTTTCTTGCTGCTGTATTGCTGTTGCATGTAAGTAATTTTCCATGTGCTAAATAGCATATTGTTACTAAGTTCATTTTCTACATGATTTTGATATTCCTTCTGATTTCTTAGTTGAGGAAGATTATACATGGCAAATCTCTTTAAATTATACCTTGGGTAATAATTAAAAGATCTGATGTCCAAGACAGGATAGTTTTTCAATTAGTGTTGTTGAGTAAAAGCAAATGAATTGCTTATTTGGAGTTAATTTTAACTCAACTATCTTGAATAAAGAAATCAGCTTAAGCCTAAATATCAGAACTTAGATCATTATGAACTACGATACTATAACAAGAAAACCTAGATTTTCTGTGATTTATTTTAGTATACTCCTTCTAGTCAGTCAGTTTCATTTAGCATCAATTGACAGGTTCTGGGCTTTGAAGTGAGAAAGAGATAAATCATTTGTAACTTTTGTCTAGGATGGGACACAAGTAATATACATACCAACTTATTTTTATTCTTCTTTCTGTGACTTTATTGATTTTTATGATGAGAGAAGCAATACATGCTCACTGAGAATTTAGTGTGCTCATCAAAGTGAAGCACTAGGAGAGATAGTAGATAGGAGATTTGCCCAGCTCACTTCTGCCAGAACTGTTAGAAATTTTTCTGAAGCAGGTGGCTATTTTGGCAAGAAATGATGAAGTTGATAAATTGTAGACAAGGGAACAAGAGTAAGTATATGAAATGTTACTAAATTTAGAGAGAAGTTACACTTTACTACATGTACGGAGTAGGGGCAAATGGTAAGATATGCTGAAGCCACATGACAAATACTACAGAATCATTTCATTAAGGTGACTTCCTTCTAACCCAAATGAGCAGTCATTGAGCAAGGGTAAACATTCATATTCTTGTTGTTTTTGTTTTGTTTAGAGGGCAGAGCTAAAGAAAGCAAACAGCTGTAGAGAGCCTCTAAAAAAAAAGCATCAGTCTTCACACTGTGAAAAAGAAGAAAGTGAGAGAGATTTAGAAGAAAAAATAGCAGATTGTTGATTAGTAAAGAAAAGTCAAAGGTGGGATTGAATGAAAGAAGTTTGGAGTTAATGATTTTCTTTTCAATTCTTTGAATTTAGATTTTTCTGAGACACTGTTAGAGCTGTCCGGCAACTCACTGAAACTAGAGACTGATAACCTGGGACATCAAAGCTGACATGATGAGAGTAGATCAGATCACCTGAGTAGAGTAAACAAGACTAAGAAATGAGAGTGAAATTTGAGAACACAAGATATTGAAATTACTGACTTAGTAAGAAGAAACAATACATACTGCCAGGTGCAGCAAAGAGGCCCCAAAAGTGTAAACTAAAGCATTACTTTAAGGTTTGCACTCTGAAAATGAGCATTTATAGTAGAATCGCTGTCTTAATGTGGATTACCTCATTCTAGTTAAGTGCTGCTCATGGTTCTGTTGTCATGATTGTCTTTACTTCCCTTTAGGTTAATCCCTCTCTGGGTGAATCATCTTATATTTATGATCCTATCTGTGTTCTTGCTTTTCCTTCTCTTTTTGAGATCTTTAATCCTATCTTCTTGGGATGCCTTGTGATTCCAAACACTTTATAATCACAATTATTTGGGGCTCTTCTTTCAGCACTGAATGCAACTAGTATATAAAATAGTTAAGTGCCTCAGGAGACTGGACAGTGTGAGCAGTGGTATATGTTGTTCATGGCTCAGAGCCAACTTTCTTCTAAAGGAATCTTTGTATTCATTGAGATGAAAAACCGAGATTCAAATCAAGAGTGGTATTGCTTTGTTTTGTACAAAATAATCTTTGAATATTCATATAGTAACCATTTTTTACCTCTCTACACTGTGTGTCACATTTTGGGAGGAGATGTGAATAAGTATCTACTTATCTAGCAGTGGCAGACCAAAGTCCAACCAGAAGAGCAGATAAGTTTATTGGGATACAACGCAGTTGCATCGCCAAAAAGTCTGCTCCTGCCTAAATGACAACTCACAAAAGCTGAATCCATGAAGATCCCAATGCAATTTTTAGCTGGAGAGTCTTCTTTTTTAGCAGTTATCACTGTTTAATAACATGGAAGAAGAGACTTGTGACTTCTAAGTTTATTTCATTCCTGAGTCTTGTAAGACTTCTAAGTTTTATTTACTTCTTGGATCTCATATATATATATATATATATATATATATATATATATATATATATACACAGAGAATTTTATTTTTTTAATCTTCCTTTTGTATTCTTTTTTTCCCATATTCTTTTAATTTTTCCCTTCAAAAAAATTTACATTTCCTCCCTTTCTCCCAGTCCCCTCCTGCTCCCCCCTCCTCCCTCCCGCTGCTTCCTTAAAAGAGGGCATGGTGCCCTGCCCTGTGGGAAGACCAAGGCCCTCCCCCCTCCATTCCGGCCTAGGAAGGTGTGCATCCAAATAGACTAGGTTCCCAAAAAGATAATACATGCAGAAGAGATAGGTCCTAGTGTCATTGTTGATGGCTTCTCAGTCTGCCCCCATTGGCAGCCACATTTAGAGAGTCCAGTTTGATCATATGCTCGTTCAGTCCTGGTCCAGCTGGATTTGGT
>PVIU01029976.1:0-17283 GCA_004026605.1 Ondatra zibethicus | reverse complement strand
GGAAACAGTACTACCAAAAGCATTTTTTTGTTGTTGTTGTTGTTTGTTTTTCGAGACAGGGTTTCTCTGTAGCTTTGGAGCCTGTCCTGGAACTAGCTCTGTAAATCAGGCTGGTCTCGAACTCACAGATATCCTCCTGCCTCTGCCTCCCGAGTGCTGGGATTAAAGGCGTGCGCCACCACCGCCCAGCCCAAAAGCATTTTTTAAGACCACAATTATCCTGATATCAAAACTGAGTAGAGACACGGAACAAAATTATAGGCCAATTTGCATGATGAACTTAGATGTGGACATTTTCAATACAATACTTGCAAGCAAAAGTCTACAACACATTAAGATATCATACCACGACCAAATTGGTATCATTCCAAGGATTTAAGAATGACTCAATATATTTGATCAATAACTGTGATATGGCACATAAGTAGATGCAAGGACAGAAATCACGGGGTCACCTCAGCATATTCAGAAAAGATCTTTGACAAACTTCAACATCTTTTAGGATAAATTTAAACCCTGAAGAAACTAAGGATAAAAGTGATGTATTTCAACACAATAAATGCCATATACAAAAAATTTCTAGTCAGCGTTATACTAAATGGGGAAACAGCATTTTCTCTAAAATTAAGATGAGACTAAGGGTGTCTATTTTTTCCACTCCTGTTTAACCTAGTTTTTGATGTCTTAAGAACAATAAAGCAAGAGAAAGAAAGAAAAGGGAAACCACACATAAAACAAGAAGTTAAATGATCTTTATTTGTCAGTGATATGATCCTATGTTTGAAACCTAAAATAATGTCAACAAAGTAGCAGGATACAAAGCTCCATACAAAAGCCAGCAGCTTCTCAATATACCAACAACAAGCATGGTGAGAAATATCAGGAAAACAATCCCAGACATAATGGTTTCAGAAACAGAACAAAACAATTAGATACCTAGGAATATACATGAGGAGGTTACAGACATCTACATTTATGTTTTAAAACACTAAATAAGACAGGGCATGAAGGCTTATGTCTGTAACCCAATGCTCTGCAGGCAGAAGAAAGGGGATTGTGCTCTTAAGAAAGCAGGGGGAGGGAGGAGGGTTAGTGGGGGAGCAGGAGGGGACTGGGAGAAGGGGAGGAAGTGTAAATTTTTTTAATGAAAAATAAAAGAATATTTTAAAAAGAAATTATTACAAATAAAATCTCTATAAAAAAAAGAAAATAGATTTTATCCAAAAGGGTAAACATTAAAAAAAGGGGGGGAATTGTGGCAACTTTGGGGCTAGCCTGGTTTATATAGTGAGAAGTTACCTCAAAAAGTAAAACTACAGGCTAGAGAGATGGCTCAGTGGTTAAGAGCATTGCCTGCTCTTCCAGAGGTCCTGAGTTCAATTCCCAGCAACCACATGTGCTCACAACCATCTGTAGTGAGGTCTGGTGCCTTCTTCTGGCCTGCAGGCATACACGCAGACAGAATATTGAATACAAAATAAATAAATAAATATTTAAAAAAACCAAAAAACCTAAAACTAACCAAACAATCAAAAAGAAAGATAAGATACTCGAATATAAAGATCTACTATGCTCATGAATAGACAAGATTAATATTGCAAATATGACTATAGTCCTAAAATAAATCTAGAAATTCAATGCAGTTTCCGATGGTATTCTTAAGAGCTAAAAAAAATTCTAAATTTATATGGATGCAGAAAAAACTGCTAATAGCCAAAGTTGTACTTAGCTGGAAGAGAAATACTAGAAGAGTTAAAATACTATATCAAATTCTATTACAGAGACATGTTTTTACAAAAGAAGAAGTAAAAAGGTGTGGTACAGGCACAGAAATAGACACAGACCAATGGAACAGAATAGAGGACTCAGATATAAATCTATAGCCACAGTGTTAGAACAACCCATATTCCAGAAGCAGGTGCTTCCCCCACCCATCCTTCAAGGACTTAGGGCCAGCGTCCCTGTCGTCACAACGTGACAGTTTCCTGTCGTCACAACGTGACCATTTCCACTGTTTCCAGGTCCCTATGCTCATGCTCCACACCCTACAAAGTCTGAGCCATCACCCTTCCCGTTCTCTCCCCTCTCCCTCCCTCCCTCCTCTGTTCCCTCTCTCTCCTTCCTGCCCATTTCTCCCATCCCCACTCAGAGGCAGCCTTTTTGCCCTCCCAATAAATCCCTTGTGTGAAGTCTGTTGCACGGTGTGATTTTTGTGACATTCCTTGGCCCTCTGATGCCACAAAACCCTTATACACTATTATTTTATTTTCAATCACAATGCCTAAAACAGTCATTGGGGAAAACACACAAATCCATTCAGCAAATGGTGTTGGGAAAACTTTGTATCCCCATGTAGAAGAACAAAATTACATCTCTACCTCTCATCCTGTAGAAAATTAATCTCAAAGACCTTAAATGTAACACAAAACTCTGAAATCTGCTAGAGGAAAACCCTTTTGATAGATGCACAGACCGTCTGTCAGGATGGTCTGAAATGATTTATAGCTCAAGAAACAATAACAAGAGTTGACAAATGGGATTGCATGAAATGAAAAGCTTCTGCCCAGGAAAGGAAACAATTAGAGGGTGTAAAGACAGTCTAAGGAAAGGGAGAAAATATAAATCAACTAAATCTAAAACAGGATTAATGTTTTTAAAACATAAATAATTCAAAATAGCAAAACCATGAGCCAGGTGTTGTGGTGCATACCTGGAAGCCCATGAACTGGGAAGCAGACTCAAGAGACTACAAATTCAGCTTCATTGACTGTGTTGCAAAAACAAACAAACAAACAAATCATTCTGGTTGAGAACTGAATGAATTCGTTAGATGTAGGCAAGGCAACAGAGGAAGGAATTGGAAATTCATTTAGTAGTTCAGGCAAAGGACACAGGTTGCTTTTCCTTAAGGTATAAGCACAGAAAACGGTGCAAAGAAATTGAATTTTGGATTCATTTAAAACATGGACATTACAATATTTCCTACTGGTTAAATCTGGACTACAGAATGAAGTAAGATGATAACAAAAACTTCAGGACTGCACAGGCAGCAGAGTAGACTTGATGTTTGCAGAGAGGGAAATGCACGTAAAGCAGCCAGACTGATGGAGACAGATGAGCATAGAGAGGTACTTCCTGGGCTGGAGAAACTTATTTGGGAGGCGGTCTTAAATGGTATTTCAAACCTTGGAGTTGAATAAAATCACCAAAGGAATGTTAGGAGTAGGTAAGAGACAGACTTACCCTGGCCCCTCCAGTGCTCAGTGATCTCATTAGAGCACACACCTAGAATAGACTTTGCTGCAGTGGGCCTGTGTCTAGAAGGCCTTAGACCAGGGATTCCCAGACATCCCTGTGCACAGGAATCCTCAGAACTTAGCAACAAGAAAAAGGTCAGGCTTGATGACACAGGCTTTCAATCTCAGCACTCTGAGCAGAGATCAGTGCCTCCTCTCCTAGGACCTCTCTGAGTTCAAAGCCAGCCTGGCCTACAAGTATAGAAATTTCCAGGCCAGTCAAGGCCACATATTGAGATTGTTTCAACAAACAAAAAATCAAAACAAAACCCACAAACAAAAACAAAAGACTTTGGAAGTCTGGTGAAGAGCCAAGAATTTCTGTAATTATAACAAAGTGGGTGCAGAGGCAGCTGCTCCTCAGATCATGGAGCTGCAAGGATGTAGACAGGAGCCTCACTTATGGCAGGTTACATAAAACTTCCCACTGCCAGATATTGTGGCTCATATGTGTAATTCTAATACAGCAAGGAGAAAGAGGATCGCTTTTTTTCAAAACCCTTATAGATTTTTATTAATTACTTTTTTCATTGTGTGACAAAATACTCAGCAAAAGCAATTTAAAGGATGAAAGGTTTATTCTGATTCTGACTTAAGAAGGTACAGTCACTCTCAGAATAAGGCATGATCAGTTCATGGCAGCAGGAGCATGGGGCTGGGATTCTGCAAACTTCTGAAGATCAGGAAGTAGAGTTTAGGGATCCTCTCATTTGGTTTTCTCCAGTTCTTCCTTTATCCTTGGGCCCCAGGGTGGGTCTTCAAACCTCAGTTATCTCTGGAAACACTGTTACAGATGTGACCAGAATTGGATCTCCTTGGAGATTCTAAATCCCATCAAGCTGACACTGAAGATTAGCCATCCCAGCTACTTAGTGAGTTCCAGGCCAGCCTGGGATACAGTGTGAGATGCTGGTAACAGAGAAACAGAAAGGGAAGAGTGAGTCCTGGGCTACATCCTGAGCAATGTGAATGAGGGATCTGGAAAGTCTGAGTATTTCGGAACAAGATTTATGGCCACTGATATTAGTGGTGAGAACGGCATCCATGATGGAAAGGGGTTTTATGTGGGCATTCCATTAGGGGAAGGGGTTGAGAGAGACAAGGGAGAATACACATGATCAGTCCTGAGTTGTCATGTTGACAGATACATATTGTTTTCTCTCCCATGAGGTGCAGCCTCAGAGAGGAAATACATGAACCAATTATATAGAGACTCTGACTGGCTACTATCTGAAAATTCCCTAGACTGATTTCTTACTTTTAGATATAAATAATAGAATCCAAACTCTTGTCCTTCAAACACAAAGGAATTTAATGTATGATATTGGAAGGTTGGTGATTATTTTATTTTCGAAAAAGCTTATGAATCAAATTCAAGCCTTCACAGCTAGGAACAGAACTGACAAGCCCATCAACATCAGGTCCCACAGGGATCCACTGAGCACAGGAATCACTGACACCCTGGAGCTGGTCTCTGTGGGACAGATTTCCTGCTACTCATGGGAACTGTATGTCTCAATGTTGCCCCAGCCCAGTTCATTCATGCAGTTCCAGCTTTTCCTTCTCACCATGTGCTCATTCAGCTGGGGGAGCTGAGGACTACTCCTGTGGTGCCCAGCTGCAGGAATGCTTGGGAAAGGAAAGTGACTGAGGGACTTGCTCTCTCTTTCCATTCTGTATACTTACTAGGTGTTCCCTTAATGTGTACAGTGAGTTCAAGATCTGGGACAAATGGTAAAAGGTGGAAATACAATGATGAAAGTAGATTCCTGGAAAAGTTTTCTGAGTAACTACATTGGAGGAAAGAAAAGAGTGATAAAGTTTCAGGATAATGATGCTGTAGAGTACTCCCATAGACCTGGACTAGAAGAAGGATGAGGAGGATGAGAAGGAGAAGAAAGAAAAAGAAGGAGTAGGAAGAAGGAGAAAGAGGAGGAAGAAGAAGAAAAGAAGAGGGAGAGGAAGAAAAGGAGGAGGAGGAGAAGAAAGAAAGAAAGAAAAACAAACAAAGAAAGAAAAACTAAGAAAGAAGAAAGTGCCAGTATACAGACTGGGTAAGCACTCAAACATAAATCTGTCTCATAGCAACAAAATAGGCAATGAGCACATTTCCATCCATGGTTTCAACTCTATAGAAAACCCTCAGACACCAATCCCTTCCCTACCTGCACTTTTCTTCCTCATCATCACAACAGCAGCCACAGCTCCAGTGACCACAACTCCAAGGAGAACCACACCAACAGTCACTCCAATCGTGGGCCAATGAGGTGGCTCTGGGAAGAGAGAATAAAATTGAGCGGCCCTAACCACCAGCTCAGCACTGATCCTACCTAGGGTCTTCAGACTATCTCCTGTTTTCCTTGACAACAGCTATGTGTTTATACCCCTCCTTACCCCATCTCAGAGTGAGGGGCTCTGGCAGCCCCTCATGTTGCACAAGGCAGGTGTATCTCTCCTCCTCCCCAGAAGGCACCACCACAGCTGCCCACTTCTGAAAGGTTCCATCTCCTGCAGGCCTGGTCTCCACAAGGTCCATGTCCTGAGTCTGTTCCTTCCCATCTCTCTGCCAGGTCAGGATGATGTCAGCAGGGTAGAAACTCAGGGCCCAGCACCTCAGGGTGACATACCCTCCAGGCCTAGGGTGATGGGTGACATGTGCCTTCGGGGGTTCTGAGGAGAAAATTTAGAAAATTCAAGTATGTAATATTCTTTCTTGGGACTTAAGCAGTATTCATGTCCCTATCCTGGCAATGGACAGGAGAATCAAAGTGAAGAGGGATGCAAACTCCAAACAAGTAGTCTTTACTCAGGCACCAGCTTAATCTATTCCTTGGAAAATTCTAGTTATGGTAAGGTAGCCCAAAGCAGAAAACTCCCAAGTTTCCCACCATGAAAAGACGATTTCTGTCTGGGTGGGGGGCTTAGAGACTCATCATCATCTCTAGAGTCAGACCTCCAAAGACAGTGGGTGTGAGCAAAGAACCTAACCTATGCAGGTTGAAGGGAAGAGGTATTGGTTAGTTCAGGGATCTCTCCTACCATCCTGTGAGACTGAATTGCTCTGAGAGAAGAGTGTGTCCTAGGACAATCACTCTCTGATGTTGTGTCAGGAAAACAAAGAGCACCCTTCCCCCTCTATCCAAAAGAGAGCGGCAATATTTCAGCAGGTCCCATTTTCCTTCCTCGTTGAAGGCATTTGCCCCACTCTGAGTGCCGGTAGAAGAGTTGCTTTTTAGGCTCTGGTACCTGAGCGTTGTAGAGTCTCCTTCCCTATCTCCAGGTGCCTGAGTAGCCATTTAACGCAGGAGACCTCCAAGAAATAGCTGAAGGTCTCTGCAACACCATCAGCCTCCCACTGTCGCCGGGTGATCTGAGCCGTTGTGTCAGCCACAGTCCAAGTTCTCAGGTCCGCGTTCAGGCTGATGTAATCACGACCATCAAAGGCGTGATTATAGTGAGAACGGAGGAGGAGTTGGTCTGGCCTCATGTCGCAACCAATTAAACACTGGAAAGTATGAGAGACTGCCACGCCCCAAAGTCAGCCCCGCACACACAGCCCCTCACACTCACGGAATTTCCGCAGCTGAACCGGAAACCGGGTCTCTGTCCGAAACTCTCCTGGGTCGAGGGTGTTTGTGGATCCCACAACTTCGGGCGGAACCTAGGACCTGGAACCCCGGGTGACTCCAGCCAGTCAGTGGAGATGTGAAGGGGTGGGTCACTCACCATTATCGCTCTGATTATAGACCTGGATTGCGAATCGCAGGTTTTCTCGGGCTCTGTGTGAATATCTCTCCATATTTCTTTTCTCCATCTCCAAATACTCGGGCCCCATCTGCTTCACCCAAGGCCCGCGCGCCTGGATCCTCTGAGTATCTGCGTCACTGTCGAAGCGCATGAACGGCATGTGGTCCACAGAGGCAACGATGAAGACGTGGGAATCTCGGAGACCCGGTCGAGACGCGGTCGTGGTTACTAAATACCGCAGGGAGTGTGAGCCTGTGGGCGGCAAGCGGTGAGACCCCAACCCTCCTCCCTCCGGCAGCTGCGCTGGCCTAGAAGGGAACTAAGTGCTCTGAACGTGGGATGGAGATGGGAGCGGGAAGATTTGGAAGAATGGTAAGAAGAAGAAACGACCCGGACACTACCTGTGCCAGGCGCCTGCTCGCTCCTCCTGGCAGAGGCTGCTTCCTTTCTGATCCACACTCACCTGCGAGGCTCTGGGTCTCAGTCTGGGTCAGAGTCTGGAGTACTGAGAGCAAAAAGAGGATAGGACTTCTTGGCACTGCAGCCGCCATCCTTGGTGTTTGAAGGACCTGGAGGAATTGAGACCTTGTTCCTCTCTGTGGATTTTACAGCGTTATGGTTTGTGGGGAGATACCACAGTGACTGTGAGTGGCTTTCTGGAGAACTCAGACATGCAGCGAGAGTGAGAATATGGGTCCATATGGAAGGACACAGGTTGTAGGCTGCAGGAAGATGAGGCAATTCCCAACCCGTTTCTTTGTCTCCTCAGACACTTTGAGGACAAAGCTTCAGACCAGGGGCTTATGAGGAACCTTCCCCTTATACCTAGTGCTCCTTATCTCTCCTTCTTTTGAGTTCTGTTTGGAACTGTGTCATACAAGATCCTGAATGTTTTGGTTTCAGATCTCTTGTTTGTGCTTACATTACTAAAGACTTCAAAGAGTTATTATGTAGATTACATCTAATGACATTTGCCGTGTTAAACACTGTCACTTAAGTAGTTCCTGGTGGCACACTTGTAGTCCCAGCACTTCAGAGGCTGTGCTGAGGCAGGAGGTTTGACATGAGTTTGGGGCTCATTTAAATTAGTGACACTGACTTTTTAAAAAAAAAAAGATTTAATTTTATTCGTGAGTGAATTGTATAAATGTATGCCACTCATGTGAGGGTGTCCATGGAGGCCAGAAGAAGGAGCCTTACTGCACAGGAACAATTCTTTATATAGTGGAAGCCCATCGACTATGGTTGGGTAGCACATTGGTGCATATTATATAGTGAGCGTTCATGCCACCAGGGTCTCTGTGTGGAAGAAGCACATAAAATGAGACATGGCCAGCTGCCAGCTGCACACTGCTTCAGAATTCAGTGTTCTGACTTCTGGGAATGCTCACTAACATGGTGTGCCATGCTTCTTACCTAGAACAGTGTGCCAGGTGGGCTGTCTGTCAGGTCAGGCCTGCATTTTCTCCTACAGAAAAGGAAGAGATAAATGAGAGAAATCAGGAGAAAACTCGGGGAACTACACTTGAGAAACTGTGTATTCTTAGTGGAGAGCTCTGTAATCAACATCATCATCATGATTAATTTTGCCTTATGCTTTGACTTTGGACATTTTCCGTGATGTTACTGTGATTCCCACTGTATTTTTTTTGCATTTTTCTGACAAGCCTTTACTGATCTGTTTATGAAACTTGTGCTTTTTTCATGTGCCAAATGGGTCTTGTATTGCCCTTTTCTGATTGTAGATTGCCTGCTCACTCAATGTAAGTTTGTGTCAACAGTGCGGTTTTGCCCATTTGGATGGGAAAAAAATATAGTGTGAGTTTGAGTATATAGTGAGTTCCAGGACAGCCATAACTACAGAGAGAAACCCTTTCTAAAAAAACAAACCAAAAAAAAAAAAAAAAAAAACACACATGGCTGCGGCCTCTGAAGGGAGGAATAAGGGCCCATGTGGCAGAAGCAGGTGGACCATTTTACAGTTCTCTGAGGATTGAGATGGTTGCACAGCACAAGCCTGCAGCCAGGCTCTGAATCCCAGCAAGAGGCAGAGGAGGAAATGGGGAACAGAAGGTGTGGCCACCAATACCCACTTTGACATAAACTCACTTCCTCGTGTGAAAAATCCTGATACCTGAAAGTTTATTATCCAGAGAGTCATAGACAGGGTCTTATTGGTATCTGGGGGTGAGGATGGGGTTGCAGATGCTGCAGGAATTGTGGCCTGACAGTAGCTGTATTCTAACGAGGCTCACTATATAGCCCTGGCTGACCTGGAAGTTGCTATGTAGACCAGACTGGTCTTGAACTCACAGACCTCTGCCTCCTATGTTCTGGGATTAAAGGTGTATGCTACCATGCCTGGCACTAACGTAACATTCCTACATCCTTATGATACTACAAGGGTGACATTAAACTTCCATAACAAAAATGTTAAATGTTTAGATTTGTCTGAGAGTTGTGATGGTGAAAATCCAGAAACCTAAAAGGCATGATAAGGACCTATTGATATGGAGGAGATCTTACCATGGATACCTTACTCTTAACTTTCCTAACCACAGTTCATGTACTTCCCAGCAAGGGAATTCAGATGAGGGGTCAATGAGATGGATCAGTAGGTGAAGGAACTTGCTAGTAGCACAAATAATAAAAACCCAGAGACAGATATTGGGGTTCAACCTGAAAACCAGAAAATCAAAACAGTCAAGGCATTAGAAAAGTCTTACCTCTACCAAGGCTGGGAGACTGCAGACTAAGCTGACAGAGCCTCTCTCTCCTCTAACTTTATATTCCCTCTAGCGCTGGGTTTAAAGGTATATGACTCCCTAGTACTGTGATTAAAGGTGTCAGGCACCACCACCTGGATTGGTTTCTGCATCAATCTTGTGTAGCCCAAGATGTCCCTGAACTCACAGAGATCCCCATGGTAGAAGGAGAGAATCAACTCCCAAAAGTTATCTTCTCATATCTGTACATTGAGTGTGTACACACAGACATACACACAGAATAAATTATTAAAATGTAAGGGTCCAGCATGACGGCAGAGGAAGACTGAGCTCTGAGATCAAGACCAGCATGGTCTACAAAGCAACTTCTGGGCCTGGTGGGTTATACAGGGTCCCTATGAAGGAACTATTGTGCCACTTTATAATATAGTCAGACTTTATGTGTTTCTATAGTCTCCAGAGAAAGCAGCTTTTCTGGAAGGCCTTTCCTTGTCAAAGTGGTTGACAGGTTTGTAGTTTTTCCCTTACAGAAGCGGGCAATTGCATGTCTTTGTTCTTTATCAGAAATCCTCCTTCTGAAATACATGTTCATACGAGGTTGATACAGCTAAGTGTTAGAGTAGAAAAAACTCCTGGCAAGAGAGCAGAATCTCTGGGCTGCATGGAGACCCAGAATTACAGGTGGGCAGGATTGTTCCTTGGCCTAAGGACACCCCTAGGAAGGTGTGCTCACCTTAATCCATGCTAAAGAGATAGACAGGATGATTAGTTGTCTGATGAAATACCATATTTCTTTCTCCCCAGAACCCTAGCCCCTAGTGCAGTTGGTCAGGATTATTCCTTGGCTGAAGGACACCCCTAGGAAGGTGTGCTCACCTTAATCCGTGGTAAAGGGATAGGCAAAATAATTAGTCCTCTAATGAGATACCATATTTCTTTCTCCCCAGAACCCCAGTCCCTAGTGCAGTATCTTTTGGGCCACAGCCATGTAGTCTGCCTGACTCCTGAATTAGTCCTTTTCCCTTTCTTCTGTCTCTTCTCCAAGCATTCCTTCCTTAACACTTTGGGTCTTCACTTCACCATTTTCAGCTTCCTTCCTCCTTCTTTAAAGCCACCTTCCTTACCATGTGACTGCTTCTCTGCCATGTGTCTGACCTCCATGCCAGTTTAAAATGTCCCTTTCACTTCTATGCTCCACTCTCCTCCTCCAGAAAGTTGTTAAGGCTTTGCAGTTTGCTTACCCTGAGGTTCTCCCTTTTAACCAATATAATTGTCCCTGATCTTCTTTTTGAGTCTATTCTTAAATGACTTTGTTGCTGAGACCAAGAAGCCCAAAGGGGACCCCAATTTGGCCTATATCACTGGCATACACCTATAATCCTAGCACATGAGGGGTGGAGGCAGAAGAATAAAGAGCTCAGCATTATCCTCAACAAGAGTCTGAAGTCAGCTTGGGTGATGTAGCACCTGGGGAGAGGGGCTAGCCTGGTCTATGGAGCTAGTTCCCAGACAGATGGGGCTGCACAGAGAAACCCTGTCTCCAAAAGAAAAGAAAAAAAAAAACCCAAACACAAACACAAAACAAACAAAAAAAAACCCAATTAAACAAAAACCAAACAAACCAAAAAAACAAGAAAAAAAGGAAGGAAGGAAGGAAGAAGGAAGGAAGGAAGGAAGGAAGGAAGGAAGGAAGGAAGGAAGGAAGGAACAGAGGAAGGAGTTCTCATACCTTCCAGTGTTTCACTGGTTGCGACGTGGGTCCAGACCGACTGTTCCTCCGTGGGCACTATAGACATGCCTTTGATGGCCGTGATTACATCAGCCTGAGTGAGGACATGAGAACTTGGATTGTAGCCGATGCGAAGGCTCAGATCACCCAGCGACAGTGGGAGGCAAAACATGCTGCAGAGCACAGAAGAAACTTCGCTGAGGGCCAGTGCATTGCTTGGCTACTCAGGCACCTGGAGATAGGGAAGGAGATTCTGCAGCGCTCAGGTAAGAGGGATTGAGAAGCAATCAGAGTAGGGTACAAGCCTCCAAGGAGGGAGGAAAATGGGGACATCTGAAATACTGTACCTCGCTCTTGAGGGAAGGAGTGCCTCTGGTTTTCCTGACCCGACACCAGAGAGTGACTCTCCCAGGACTCTCCTTTCTCTCAGGACAATTTAGGGTCTCTTAGGATGATAGGAAGGAAGAACTCTGAAATAACTGACAGCAGCCCTTTGTGAAACGGTCTCCCAGAGGCTGAGTTCTCTGCCCACATGCAATGTTTTTGGAGGTCTCACTCAAGTGATGACAAGGCTCTCACCTTACAAGTCAGGACCAGAAATCCTCTTTTCATGGTGGGAAACCTGGAAATCTTCCTTTTCCAAGGAATAGATTATACTAGTGTCTGAGTATAAGACAACTTGTGGGGGGCTGGAGAGATGGCTCAGAGGTTGAGAGCACTGACTGCTCTTCCAGAGGTCCTGAGTTCAATTCCCAGCAACCACATGGTGGCTCATAGCCATCTATAATGAGATCTGGTGCCCTCTTCTGGCATGCAATCATACATGGAAGGAATGTTGTATACATAATAAATAAATAAATCTTAAAAAAAAGACAACTTGTGTGGGGTTTGCACTGCCCCAGACCACCCCCTCCCCCTCCACATCTTGATTCTCCTGCACATTGCCAAGATAAAAACACAAATACTGCTTAAGCCCCCAGAAAAAATTATAAAATGTTGAATTTTCCAACTCTTCTTCTCAGACCCTCCAAAGGCACGTATAACCCGTCACCCTAGACGTGAAGGCGATGTCACCTTGAGGTGCTGGGCCCTTACATTCTACCCAGCTGAAATAACCTTGAACTGGCAGAGGGATGGGGAAGACCAGACCCAGGACATGGAACTGGTGGACACCAGGCCTGCAAGGGATGGAACCTTCCAGAAGTGGGCAGCTGTGGTGGTGCCTATCGGGGAGGAGCAGAGATACAACTGCCTTGTGTACCATGAGGGGCTGCCAGAGCCCCTCACCCTAAGATGGGGTAAGGAGGGGGTCTGGGCACTAAGTTTGTTTTCAAGGAAAACAGGTGACCTTCTGAAGACCCTAAGTAGAATCAGTGCTGAGTTGGGGCTTAGGGCCCCTCAATTTTATTCCCTCTTCCCAGAGACACCTCCTCAGCCCACAAATGGAGTGATAGTTCGTGTGGTTCTCCTTGGAGTTGTGGTCACTGTAGCTGTGGTTGCCATTGTGATGCTGAGGAAGAAAAGTGAAGGTAGGGAAGGAAGTGGTATCTGAGGGTTTTCTATAAAGATGAAGCCATGGAAATGTGCTCATTTCCTGTTTTGTTACTATGAGATACACCCATGTGTGACTCCTTACCTAACCTGGGACTCAGTATACTGGAAGATTTTGTTTTCTGTTTGCTTACTTGCTTGCTTGTTTGTTTTGAAGACAAGGTATCTTTACATAGCCCTGGCTGTCCTGGAGCCTACTATGTAGGCCAAGCTGGCCGCAAACTCAGAGATCCACCTGCCTCTGCTTCCCGAGCACTAGGATTAAAGTTGTGTGACACCATGCCCAGTTGTGCTATCACTTTTTAAAGTCCAGGGCTACGAGGATGCTAGAACATTATTATCCTGGATCTCTCAGGCTTTTTATTTCCCCTGATGTAGTTGCTCAGATAACTTTTCCAGGAATCTACTTTCATCATCATATTTCTAAATTTTACCATCTTCTCCAAGCTCTTGAACTCACTGTACACATTAAGGGAACACCTAGTAAGTATACAGAAAGGAAAGAGAGAGCAAGTCCCTCAGTCACTTTCCTTTCCCAAGCATTCCTGCAGCTGGGCACCACAGGAGTAGTCCTCAGCTCCCCCAGCTGAATGAGCACATGGTGAGAAGGAAAAGCTGGAACTGCATGAATGAACTGGGCTGGGGCAACATTGAGACATCCGGTTCCCATGAGTAGCAGGAAAGCTGTCCCATAGAGACCAGCTCCAGGGTGTCAGTGATTCCTGTGCTCAGTGGATCCCTGTGGGACCTGATGTTGATGGGCTTGTCAGTTCTGTTCCTAGCTGTGAAGGCTTGAATTTGATTCATAAGCTTTTTCCGAAATAAAAAAAATCACCAACCCTCCAATACCACATATTAAATGTCTTTGCTTGAAAGTTAGAAATCAGTCTAGGGAATTTTCAGATAGTAGCCAGTCAGAGTCTCTATATAATTGGTTCATGTATTTCCTCTCTGAGGCTGCACCTCATGGGAGAGAAAACAATATTTATCTGTCAACATGACAACTCAGGACTGATCATGTGTATTCTCCCTTGTCTCTCTCAACCCCTTCCCCTAATGGAATGCCCACATAAAACCCTTTTCCATCATGGATGCCGTTCTCACCACTAACATCAGTGGCCATAAATCTTGTTCCGAAATACTCAGACTTTCCAGATCCCTCATTCACATTGCTCAGGATGAAGCCCAGGACTCACTCTTCCCTTTCTGTTTCTCTGTTACCAGCATCTCACACTGTATCCCACGCTGGCCTGGAACTCACTAAGTAGCTGGGATGGCTAATCTTCAGTGTCAGCTTGATGGGATTTAGAATCTCCTAGGAGATCCAATTCTGGTCACATCTGTAACAGTGTTTCCAGAGATAATTGAGGATGGAAGACCCAACCTGGGGCCGAAGGATAAGAGGAAGAACAGAAGAAAACCAGATGAGAGGATCCCTAAACTCTACTTCCTGATCTACTGACGTTTGTGGAATCCCAGCCCCATGCTCCTGCTGCCATGTACTGATCATGTCTTATGCTGAGAGTGACTGTACCTTCTTAAATCATGAATCAGAATAAAACTTCCATCCTTTAAGTTGCTCTGCTGGGTATTTTGTCACACAATAAAATAGTAATAAATAAAATTCCATGTGGCCTTTGAAATACTTGCAATCCTCTTTCCCCTTCTTGCTGTGTTAGAATTACACACATGAGCCACCATACCTGGCAGCAGGAATTTTTATGTAACCTGCCATAAGTGAGGCTCCTGTCTACATCCATGCAGCTCCATGATCTGAGGAGCAGCTGCCTCTGCACCCACTTTGTTATAAATGCAGAGATTCTTGGCTCTTCACCAGACTTCCAAAGTCTTTTGTTTTTGTTTGTGGGTTTTGTTTTGATTTTTTGTTTGTTGAAACAATCTCAATATGTGGCCTTGACTGGCCTGGAAATTTCTATACTTGTAGACTAGGCTGGCTTTGAACTCAGAGAGATCCTAGGAGAGGAGGCACTGATCTCTGCTCAGAGTGCTGAGATTGAAAGCCTGTGTCATCAAGCCTGACCTTTTTCTTGTTGTTAAGTTCCGAGGATTCCTGTGCACAGGGATGTCTGGGAATCCCTGGTCTAAGGCCTTCTAGACACAGGCCCACTGCAGCAAAGTCTATTCTAGGTGTGTGCTCTAATGAGATCACTGAGCACTGGAGGGGCCAGAGTAAGTCTGTTTCTCACCTGCTACTAACATTCCTTTGGTGATTTTATTCAACTCCAAGGTTTGAAATACCATTTAAGACCGCCTCCCAAATAAGTTTCTCCAGCCCAGGAAGTACCTCTCGAAGCTCATCTGTCTCCTCTGGAAGAGAAGGCAATGCTCTTAACCACTGAGCCATCTCTCCAGCCTCTAGTTTTAGTTTTTGAGGTAACTTCTCATCAGCTTGGCTGCTTTATGTGCACTTCCCTGTCTGCAAACATCAAGTCTACTCTGCTGCCTGTGCAGTCCTGAAGTTTTTGTTATCATCTTACTTCATTCTGTAGTCCAGATTTAACCAGTAGGAAATATTGTAATGTCCATGTTTTAAATGAATCCAAAATTCAATTTCTTTGCACCGTTTTCTGTGCTCATACCTTAAGGAAAAGCAACCTGTGTCCTTTGCCTGAACTACTAAATGAATTTCCAATTCCTTCCTCTGTTGCCTTGCCTACATCTAACGAATTCATTCAGTTCTCAACCAGAATGATTTGTTTGTTTGTTTTTGCAACACAGTCCATGAAGCTGAACTTGTAGTCTCAGGTGTCTGCTTCCCAGTTCGTGGGCTTCCAGGTATGCACCACAACACCTGGCTCTTGGTTTTGCTATTTTGAATTATTTATGTATTATAAACATTAATCCTGTTTCAGATTTATAGTTGGTTTATATTTTCTCCCTTTCCTTAGACTGTCTTTACACCCTCTAATTGTTTCCTTTCCTGGGCAGAAGCTTCATTTCAGGCAATCCCATTTGTCAACTCTTGTTATTGTTTCTTGAGCTGTAAATCATTTCAGACCATCCTAACAGACGGTCTGTGCATCTATCAAAAGGGTTTTCCTCTAGCAGATTTCAGAATTTTGTGTGACATTTAAATTCTTTGAGATTAATTTTTCTATAGGATGAGAGATAGAGATGTAATTTTGTTCTTCTACATGGGGATATAAAGTTTTCCCAACACCATTTGCTGAATGGATTTGTGTTTTTTCCCCAATGACTGTTTTAGGCATTGTGATTGAAAATAAAATAATAGTATATAAGGGTTTTGTGGCATCAGAGGGCCAAGGAATGTCACAAAAATCACACAGACTTCACACAAGGGATTTATTGGGAGGGCAAAAAGGCTGCCTCTGAGTGGGAATGTGAGAGACAGGCAGGGAGGAGAGAGAGAGGGGGAGGGAGGGAGAAGAGAGACAGGAAGGGTGATGGCTCAGACTTTGTAGGGTGTGGAACATGAGCATAAGGGACCTGGAAACAGTGGAAACTGTCACATTGTGACGACAGGGATGCTGGCGCCGAGTCCTGATGGGGAGCACCTGGTTCTGGAATGTAGGTTTCTAACACTGTGGCTGTAGATTATATCTGAGTCCTTTATTCTGTTCCATTGGTCTGTCTATTTCTGTGCCTGCACCATACCTTTTTACTTCTTCTTTTGTAAAAACATGTCTCTGTAATAGAATTTGATATAGTATTTTAACTCTTCTAGTATTTCTCTTCCAGCTAAGTACAACTTTGGCTATTAGCAGTTTTTTCTGCATCCATATAAATTTAGAATTTTTTTTTAGTTCTTAAGAATACCATTGGAAACTGCATTGAATTTCTAGATTTATTTTAGGACTATAGTCATATTTGCAATATTAATCTTGTCTATTCATGAGCATAGTAGATCTTTATATTCTAGTATCTTATCTTTCTTTGTGATTGTTTGGTTAGTTTTAGTTTTTGAGATAAGTTCTCACTATGTAAACCAAGCTACCCCAAAGCTGCCACAATCCCTTCTTCTGCCTGCTGAGCATTGGATTACAGACATAGCCGTCATATCCTATCTTATGTAGTGTTTTAAAACATAAATGTAGATGTCTGTAACCACCTCATGTATATTCCTAGGTATCTAATTGTTTTGTTCTGTTTCTGAAACCATTATGTCTGGGATTGTTTTCCTGATATTTCTCACCATGTTTGTTGTTGGTATATTGAGAAGCTGCTGGCTTTTGTATGGGGCTTTGTATCCTGC
>PVIU01029975.1:0-16759 GCA_004026605.1 Ondatra zibethicus | reverse complement strand
GGCTGCTGGAGACGGTTGTAGCTTCCAGAGTGAAGACCGTTCCCGGGAATGAGCCTGTGGCTTGAGAGCCACGTGTTGAAATCGAGCTGCTTGTGGAGGCTGGACGTGCCTCAGGTTGGACCGTGGTGAGGAAGCTCTCAGGAGGTACGGAAGCAGTAGTCTCTGTTGAAATGGAGTTGCGCTGGGAAGCTGTAGATCCATGACTGAAGACGGTTGTTCGGGCTGCCTCATTTTCTTGAGTTGCTTTTGTAGAATTCGGGCTACTTGGTAAAGTGGTAGATTCTTTTGTCAGAGCTGACGTGTAGTATCTCTCAGTTCTGAGATCTGTTTCTGTGGTAAATGAACTGCTTGGTAAATTTGTAGCTTCCTGAAGTAAGACTGTTTTGGACGTTTCTCTTCCTACAGTTGATTGTGTTGTAGGTGGCCTTCTTAGGTATGTGGTAGATGGCTCAGACAGGGCAAACATATGCGTTGCATTGGAAGGCACTGCAGTTTCTGTGGAAACTGAGCTGGTTTTCAGAGTTGTGGAATCCTCTAAGAAGGCTGTTGTTTCGGAGATATCATTCAGTTTATTTGTCTGCCCTGAAATTGGATTTCTTTGCGAAGTTATCGGTGCCCCGCTTACAAACAAGGTTTGGGGGTTTCCCGCAGATATATCTGAAGTCATCGATGCCTCCCTTTGTTTTTTGCTGTGGGAGGTCTCAAGCAGTATAGATTTTTCTGTAAAAATTATGCCACTTGTGATGGTTGTAGATTCATGAGTGAAGACTAGTTTGGCGGTCTCAGTGGACTGAGTTGTATGTGTTGAAATTGGACTACTTGGAGATGTTGTGGATTTCTCAGATTGGGATGTGGTCTGGGTGATCTCAGCAGGTACACCTGTTAATGAGGGTATTGACGGGGTAGTGAAGATTGTTGATTCCTGAGTGAAGACTCCTGAGGAAGTCTCAGTTTCTTGAGTTGCTTGTGTTGAACTAAGGCTACTTGGGTAGGTTGTAGATGCCTCAGTCAGAGCTGAGGCGCCAGACGTTTCAGGAGGTACAGCAGTTTCTGTTGAATTTGAGGCACTGTGGTAAGTTGTCGATTCCCAAGTCAAGGGTGTTTTCGGGGTTGTCTCAATTGTTTGAGTTGCTTGTGTTGAAATCAAGCTGCTTTGGGAGGTAGTGAATGCCTCAGTCTGTCCTGTCCTGGGCGAGGTGTCAGGAGGGACAGTAGCTTCTGTGGAAACTGAGCTGCTTGGGAAGGTTCTAGACACCAAAGTGGAGACTGTCTGCCAGGACTCAGCAACTTGAGTTGCATGTTTTGAACTTGGATTGCTTGGGGGCGTTGTTGATTCCTGAATCTGGCCTGTGGTGTGGGAGGCTTTGGAAGGTCCAACTGTGTCTGTCGAAATTGAGCTTTCTTGGAAGATTTCATCTTCTGTAGTGAGGACTATTGATTCGGAAATTCCAGGGTTTCGAGCTGTATGGGTTGTTAGGACTGTGTTTTGAGAGATTTCTCTTGTCGTTGATGCTGATCTCTGGGTGCTTTGGTTAGGTGTTGATCCTTCATCTGGGGCTATACTTTGGGAATTCCCAGTTGTCACTGGCACAGGTCTTGAACTTGCGCTTCCTATTTCAGTGGTTAGTCCCTCTCCCAGGACTGTAGTCCACGAGCCTGCGGTGGTCACGGACGTGTTTGCCGAGCTGTTTGTGGATTTGGTTACGCCTGTTTCAATTGTTTGTTTGCGCCCAGCAGACACTGTTTTGTATGCTGAATTTGTGGGGGTTGACGAGGTCGCAGATCCATACACACCAGATTGTGTAGTCGAGGAGCCCGTGGTTGATGCCACTGCCTTTTCTCGTCCTTGGTTTGATCTACTGGTCATTAACGCTATAGTTTGAAAGAAATCAGAGAAGAAGGGATGTCTGCTCAATTTCTTAACAAGTTTTTCCTGTTATTCCTGAGGAAGGGATGGGAACTAGCTATGTCTCCCCCAAAAGTGAAGTTGGACCTTCCTCCCCGGCATGTAGAAATTGACACGTGAACCTATAAATTTGACCAAATAGCCAATAATCCTGCACACCTCTTTTCTCTTCCGAGCAACATAGTATTTTATCAAGTAGTGACTGTGTCACAAGATAATTTATGATGGGCTTGTAGTATGGTATGGGCATGTGACGAACCCTTGTGGGTTGGCGAAAGCCACATTTAATCGTCTCCACCAGAATTTCCCACAACGTCCTTCCTCATTGCATGGGGCTAAGGTCATTGTCTCTGGTGCTCCGGCCACAATTCTCTCAGGGCCGGGCACATCCCTTTGGCCTTACACTTTCTCTCACCTTATAGGTCACACCTGCCTTATGGCCTCTGGCTTATGGTTAGCCTACCCATCCCCCCCCCTTGCTCATGCTTTACACTGAATGTGTGCACCAGCCTTTCCAACAAATGTAGAAAGTACTGGAGAGCTGATGGAGTCAGTGAACTCTATGGGCAATTCTCTCTGTGTCCTTTCTCTCTGGGCACACTCACACCGGGGCACACTCACACCAGGGCACACTCACACCAGGGCACACTCACACCGGGGCACACCACCCTTTGGCAAATGCCGTCAGTCCTGCAGGCCATCCTGCCATCCTCGGTGCCTCCAACAATCACCCCACCTCCCACTTATGGGCTCTATCGGTACTGAAGCAGCAGAGTTCAGAGTTTACTGCGATCTTATGCCTGGAGGGCTCGCAGCACCTTCTCAGGCGGGACATGCCGCTCTGCAGGCAGCACCATTCCTACGTCGTGAAGGTGGCTGATCTTCACCCTCAGCTTGACTGGATCCAGAATCACCCAGAAACACTCTTTCGCGTCCAACTTTGAGATAGTTTCCAGAGAATTTTAGCTCTGGAGGGGGGTCCTACCTTGAGTATGAGTTACGCCATCCATCTGGGCTGGGATCTCAGACTGAAAAGAATAAACCTTTCTTCTCTTACGATGCTAAGCTCAGGTACTTAATTAGTCAGAGCAACAAGAAAAGTAGCTAGGGGCTGTGCGCATTTCTTAGTAAACAAAATGCTTGCAGCGTGAGCATGAAGACATAAGTTTGGATCCTCAGTATCTTCGTGAAAAGCCAGGGAGCACACGCCTGTGATTCTAACACTGGGGAGGCAGAGGCAGGATACTAAGAGCTATACAATCTAGCTGAAAGAGCAAGCTTCATGTGGAATGAGAAAGAGAAAGTGGGAAGTCATTGAAGATCTCTATGTCAATCTGTGCCTTTCACAGGTGTGGGCATGTGCACACACACACACACAGGTTATCTGATATTGGTGGGAATATAATACCTGATCTTTATACATCTACCTAAGACCAGGCTGGAGAATAGGCTTGGTGTTAGTAACTTTACATGGAATCCCCCAGTGAGGGGCTGGGGTGTGGCTCAGTGGTAGAGCCCTTGTCTACCATAAATGAAGCCCTAGATTCAATTCCCAGTACTCTAAACAAAATAAAACAAAACCTCAAAAGGGAAAGGAAACAAGAAGCCGTCTTTCCATCTTTTTCCTGAGTTTATGATTTATGATTTTTAATTCCTAAAACTTTAGGCATTACGGCCCCTTCTGCCTGCATGACAGCAATTGGCCCTTTGCTGGTTAACGTCCTCCAGTGTTTTACAAAGCACAAGATCCAAAAGCGTGAGCCGGGATGCAGTGTCCACACAGTCCTGCGCCCTCGGCCTTGGTACAGCTCTCACCTCTGTCTCAGGGCCCTGTGATGACAAAGAACACCACTCCCCTGGTGGCTCTGTTAGGGCCTCAGAGGTGACAAAGATGTCTGTCTGACTGGGTCTTATTCCTAGCGCTGGGGAAGCAGAGGCGAGCGGTGCCTGTGAGTTGAAGGCCAGCTCTCTTTTCGCTTTTATCTTGAGACAAGGTCTCCCTAGGTTGTCCAGGCCTGAAACTGACGTTCAGTCTACCTGATAAAGCCCCCAAGTAGCTGGACTGGCAGGCCTGGGACACTAGGCCCAGTTTGGTTTTCATTTGTTTTTTATGTTTGGTTTGTGTTTAGTTTGGTTTGGTTTCCTGCTAGGCAAATGTTCCACCACTGAGACACACCCTCTGTCTCTACTTTAAAAAAAAAAAAATGACTGAACGTTTGATTTTGCTCCATCTTTTCTAAGGTTTGTCTCGTTCAGCCTGGAGCTAAGTCTGTCTTGCCAGGAAGGTGTCGGGCCTCCCTCGGCCGTATAAACATGTGAGCAGAGAGATAAAGAGATCATGAATGGTCTCTTTCCATCACGGGAGTGTCTGGGCCATATAACTACAAACAACTCACTGTCTGCCTGGCGGCTGTGTCTCAGAAGTGTGCGTCTTCCCACAAAATGCCTTTTCTTCCTTCCCTTCTTGGTCATCAAGGAACAGTCTCTCTGTCCTATCTCGTCCCCCAACCACCATCTGCAAAGCCCCATCTTCCTTCTCTTCCAGAGGCAACCGCCTTCCAAAGCCATCCCGCCTCTGTGTGTCTACAGGCCACCCCCTTCTCAGTCCTGTGTCTGCTCGCCCATGTTGCTTGGGATCACAGGAACCACACCAGGCCCTGGAATCCAGGACAAATCAATCGCAAATCCTCCCCAACCCGATGATGAAGTAGGAGAGGCCAGGCACGGCGAAGCACTCCTGTTATCCCAGCACCTGCGGGGCTGAGGCAGGAGGACCATGAGCTTGTGAGGTCCCATCTTCGAGTGAACCAAAGGAAGGGTTGGAGGATGCAGCTCGGTAGAGTGTTTGCCTAGCATGTACAAGGTGAGGGGCTCCAACCTCAGCACTATTTAAACCAGGCACGGAGGAGAGGGGTGAGGGGGCAAGACTGTAATCCAAGCACTGGGGCGGGGGTGGGGTGGGGAGGGCTGAAGCAAGAGGGTGGTGAGCACGAGGCAGACGTGAGCTACAGTGTGAGGTCCTAGCTCAGAGGTCCAAGGGAAGAGCTGCGGACACAGCTCCGTGGGCAGAGGGCTTGCCTAGCGCTACTCAGCCCCTGGCTTCTGTCAGCAGGGTAGAGGCAAGAGGACGGAAAATTCAAGGCCTTCCTCTGCTACACAGTACATTCCAGGCCAGCCTGGGCTACAGGAGGCTCTGTCTCAGAAAGGGAGAGAGAGTGAGAACAAAAGAGAGGAGGAGGGAGGAGAGAAAGAGAGAGATCGGAAAGGAACCTGAAAGGCACCGCCAGGAGCCAGTAAGGGAGAACGCAATTGCTCTGTCTCTATTCACATGGGTTTAAGGGAGGAGGTAATACTTAAGCTATTATATTTCCCTTCAGCATAAAAAAGATTAAAAAGGAGTTTCTTAGTATATTCGTGAAGTTTACTGGACTTTTTACTTTGGAACAAGGTACCATTATTGCAGTGACAAGGCAAACAATAAAAAGGATTTAAGTGTAGTTTATGGTTGTTTTCCCTAACTGACTCACAAAGGATGCATAGAGGTGGTTTTCACTGAGAACCAGCCAGAGTCCCAGCCCTCCACCTCTCGGGAGAGGCTGTGCAAATCAAGTTTCACTGACTTCCTTCCAGCCTCGGGAATGCCTTAGCCTGCATAAATGTTGTCATTGTCTTCTTTTAAGACAGCATCTCAGGGTTGGAAAGATGGCTCAGTGGTTAAGAGCGCTGATTGTTCTTCCAAAGAATCTGGGTTAATTCCCAGTACCCACAGGGTGACTCACGGTGTGTAACCCCAGTTCCAGGAGACCCAAATCCTCTCCTGGCCTCCCTAAGTGCCAGGTGATCATGGGATACTCAGACATACATTACACACAGGCAAAACATGCAAAAAAATAGATAACTTTTGCCAAATTCCTGGTCTACAGAGCAAGTTCCAGGCCAGCCAAGGCTACACAAAGAGACCCTGTCTCGAAAAACAAACAAACAAAAACAAATCAGAGTCTCACAGTGCAAGCCAGTCTCAACCCAGGCTGGCCTCAAACTCAAGATCCTCCTACCTTGGACTCCCAAATGCTGGGATTGCAGGCATGTGCCACCATGCAATGCTGGAAATGCAGGCAAGTGCCACATGCAGTGCTGGGAGTACAGGTATGCACCATGCAGTGCCGGGAATGCAGGCATGCGCCACCATGCAGTGCTGGGAATGCAACCTGCTCTATTAACCGAGCCATATCCTCAGCCCTGCTGCACAGATTTCTTATAAGACTGCCTCAGACAAGCAGGAGAGAAATTAGGCTTCCTCTCCCTCCAGTGTGGTCAAACTATAAACAAATCCCATTTCCTTCGTCAATTTCTATTTCCCGCCCCCTTCTGAGATAGAGGAGAAATAGCAACTGCTCCTTTGTTGCTTGTTGGTTGGTTTTTTGTTTTTCTCTTTTGGGGGGTGGTTTTACTCTTTTTGACACAGGATTTCTTGTCGCATGGGCTGGACTCAAACTTGTTACATAGCTAAGAATGGCCTTGAACTTCTGCTCTTCCCCTCCTCTCCAGAGTGTAGCCTTCCAAATGCGCACCACCACGCTAGGTTTATGCAGTGCTGGGAATTGAACTCAGCACCTCATGCATGCGAGACAAGCATTCTCCCAGCTGAGCTATGTCCCCAAACCCTAATCATCCTGCCCTTCTTCCTCGTTCACTAAGGGGAAGCTTGAACTGTCCCTCACCACCTCTCTCCAGGCGGACTCCTCCCTGCTGGAGCTTTTCTTGATCCCTTAGAGAAGAGACAAAGGATGAGGGCATCCTGTGAGAAGATTCAGACTCTCCCTAGCCTGGCTTCTGAGAGGTGGCCACATCCAATCAGGAGGCGGAGCAGGAAAGGCGGTCCTTCTAAGGTCAACTCCAAGGTTCAGGGTGCTGCACTAGGAAGGTAGTCAGAGCACCCTCCCCTGTATGTGAGTGTGCATGCGTGTGTGCTCCTGTGTATGTGCACATGCGTGCCTGCATGTGTGTGTGTGTGTGTGTGTGTGTGTGTGTGTGTTTAGGGGTGCCTGTGTATGTACCTGTGTGTACAGGGCATGTTAGCTTGTGTATGTGTCTGCAGAGGCCAGAGGTCATATGTCTTCCTCTACTGTTCCCCACCTTGTTTTATCTTAAAACAGGGTCTATCCCTGAAAATGGAGCTCACTGACTCAGCTAGACTGCCTGGCCAGTGAGCACCCACAACACCAGGGTCACTACAGGGATCTGGGGGACAACGCCTGGCTGCAAAAGCATATTTCTCCTCCAAAGAAACACAAGCAGCCAAGAAGCTTAAGGGAGTGAGAAAAGTAAATAAACCTTGCCAGGAAACAAAGCCAGCAGCAAAGCAAGCGGCATGGTGGTAGAAAACGATCCTCACTGGCAGCCAGGCTTGGCAACACAGTCCTGTAACCTAAGAACTCAGGAGGTGGAGGAAGGAGGATCAAGAGTTTAAGACCCTTCTTCAGTTACATAGCAAACTTGAGGCAAGCCTGGGTTTCAGGAACCCAGGCCTCAAAACAAACAAACAAACAAATAGGGGTGGGGAGATAGCTCAGCCCTTGCTGTGCTCGGCCTTGAGTATGAACCCCAGAGCCCGATGGGGGCTCTCGCTTGTAATCCCAGCTCTACGGAGACGCGCTGATCTCCGAGGCTTCCTGGCCAGGCAGTCACCCAGGCCAATAGAGACCCCGCCTTAGAGAGCTGGGGAGAAGAGAGGAAGGGCACCTACTGCCTTTTCAGAGGGCTTGAGGTTGGCTCCCAGCACTCACATTGGGCGGCTCAGAACACTCAAAGTTGGCTGTCTCTGCGTGCTGCGATGATGGTGGCCCTTCTTTTGGTGTTAAATGCACATCTAAGGATAACTTGAAGCCGGGCAGTGGTGGCGCACGCCTTTAATCCCAATACTCGGGAGACAGAGACAGGTGGCTCTCTCAATTCAAGGCCAGCCTGGTCTACAAAGTGAGTTCCAGGACAGTGAGGGCTACACAGAGAAACCTCGTCAAAAAAAAAAAAAAAAAAAAAAGGAAGGAAGGATGAAGTGACAGTCACGCCATTTTCACGATGTCATCTGTAGATGCCCATATGAACGGTTTCACTGTTGTGAAAGGTGAAAGGTCAGGTGTGCTGAGAAAGGACAAATGGTGACTTCACAGGTACTGCCAGAACTGTGTGTGACGGCACACATTTACAGCATTTGGGAGAGCCAAGGAGAGGCACCATGGGCTTGAGGCTAGCCTGGGTGACACAGCGTTATGGAGCAAGGTCCTCGGGTGACTGTATCTAATCTGCTAACATGCCCTCACAGAAGGAGCCGGCCAGGGCCCCAGACCACATGGAAAGCACCGGCACCATCTCTCTCTCTGCTTCCGGACTGCTGACTTCATGTGCCCGGTCGCCTCACGCTCCCGTCACCGCGTCTTCCCACCACGGCGGACCAAATCCTCCCTGCCCTCCTTTAAGTGGCTTTGTCAGATGTCAGATGTCTGTCAGAGCGATAAGAAACGTAATTAACACAGAAAACATTATTCACGGAGCTCACAGAGGTCATTGCTCATGTGGGGTTGGGGAGGTTTAGGTAACACAGTCGTTCCAGGGGTCACCCACACTCCTATCAGTAAGCCCGATGCCCAATCGAGAGTGAACTCGTGTTTGTTCATTTCTCCCCAGAAAGTAACACAACGCTGAAGCACAAGTTCAGGGGTAACCTGGGCTACATAGTGACACACGAGGGGCTAGTGAGAGGGTTCAGTGGGCAAAGTCTGAGGTCCTGAGTTCCACCCCACGGACCCACGTGGTGGAAGGACCCACTGACTCCCTAGAGTTGCCCTCCGACTTCTACAGGCCTGTTGTGACACACAGATTCCTAGCTTCAAAAATTACAGAAAAGTCAACTGTCCATGGAACAAATGTAAACACATATTCAGAAATAGAGTAAAATATTAACTCTTTATTTGAGTGGTGGATTTGAGAGAGATAGTCTTTCTTTTGTTCTAAATTCTCCACAATGAAGATAGAATGTTATGATTTTTACTTATTTTCATTATTACTTTTCAAGATAGGGTCTCACGAGGTCCCAGGCTAGTCTTGAACTCCTAACCTTTCAACCTCACTCTCCCAAGTGCTGGAATCACAGCTGTGTTTTTATTACATCAGGTTTTAATTTTTTTTGTCTGTTTGCTTTTGTTTTGTTTGTTTTTTGTTGGATTTTGTGGTTGATTTTGAGACAGGGTCTCAGGTAGCCTAAGCTAATCCTCTTGTCATGAGAACTGGACTCACAGGTACATACCATCACACCTGGCAAATGTTTATACTTTTTGCTTTGTTTTGGATATATATATACAGGGTCTCACTATGTAGCTCTAGATGCTGTCCTGGAACTAGCTCTTGTAGACCAGGCTGTCCTCAAACTCACAGAGATCCTCCTGCCTCTGCCTCCCAAGTGCTGGGATTAAAGGTGCGCACCACCACACCTGATGTTGTTTTGTTTTTGAAAGAAGTCTCACTTTGTGGCCCCGCTAGCCTCAAACTCTGAGTGATCCCCCTACCTCAGCCTCCATAGTGCTGGGGTTACAGGTGAGAACCATCACAGCTCTTTACCTTTTTTCCCATCGCCCCCGCAGCTCCCTGAACTCCCACAGCGTCTCGCGTGGACTCAGCAAACTCCCTGCCCCTGCATTGCTCCCCACGTCGCAACCAGCAGACCACAGTGAGTGACAGACTTTCAGAGGAGAAAGGGTGTGTAAAATGCCACTCCTTTGAGAGTCCGGGAGAAATTACACACTGCTGGAATTCCTTAGACCTTTGTGGACAACACAATCAAACTGACCGCACACTCTGACACCAGCCAGCTGTGCTACCAAGCAAGAAATGTTTGTTTTGCTTTGATTAAAAAAAAAAAAAGGTCTTGCTATGTAGTCCAGACCTGTCTTGAACTCACAATCCTCCTGCCTCAGCCTCCAACATGCTAGGATTACAGACATATACCACCATATTGACCTAGCTTATTTCTTATTCTATTTAACATTATGATGTGGTATCTCGTGAAGCACACAGAGAACCTTCATGCTCAGTTTACGGTTTTTGTTTCTTCATTGTGTGTATATGGATTCTTCCTTTAAAAGACTGATGTAAGACTGAGACCTAGCTCATGCCTGGAATCCCGCTGCTTGGGAAACTGAGGCCTGTTGGTGCTTTTTGTGTTGCATGAGATGATCAAAGACAGAAGGTCCCTCCAAGATGAATTCAGGCCTGTGTGGCAGCAGGGATGTCCAGCCTCCATGGACTGAACCCCAAACAACTGTGCAAAGGCATATTTATTCATTGTCACCCAAAAGTTGGTTTGGGGGTAACACAAGCTCTGCATACTAAAACTCCCAATCTAATCTATTTGTTTTGTGAAGGAAAACATCACACCCCTGCAACCTCAATCTTTAACATCGCATCCCTGCAATCTCAATCCTTAATTTGCACTGTTTGCCATACCCAATAATGCAAGACACTCCAGGTTTGCTAGGCCCATCTTGTGACTAAGTCATGCAAAGATGCTAGAACTCCTTCAGGAAAACACTGTACATCACAGAACCCAATCACTGTTTTCCTCCACTGATTTCTTCAAGGTCTAGTACTTCTAGAAAACAGCTGTCTCGTTCTAATGTTTACCTTAGATACAATGTACTAGATACAATGACTCTGTAGAGTCCCACCACAGAGACCAGAGAACTGCAAGTATGAAGCCAGCCTGGGCTACAGGGTGAATTCCAGGGCAACCTGGGCTATGTAGTGAGACATTGCCTCAAAAAAAAGAAAGGAAGGACCTAGTCTATATGGATGCTCACCTTCCTAGGCCAGGATGGAGGGAGGAGGGCCTTGGGCTTCCCACAGGGCAGGGTACCCTGCCCCCTCTTAAGGAAGCAGGAGGTGGGAGGAGGGGTAGTGGGGGAGAGGGAGGGGATTGGGAGAAGGGGTGGAAGTGTAAATTTTTGAATGAAAAATAAAAGATAAAAAAAGAAAGGAAGGAAGAAGGAAAGAAAGCAAAGACATAAATGAAGGAAGAAAAAAAAGATAGAAGGACAAAGGAGAGAGAAAGGCAGAAGGATGTAAAAGAAAGAAAGCAGAAAAATAGGACTGGAAAGATGGTTCAGTGGGTAATGAGTTTGTTGTGTAAGCATGAGGACCCAAGTTCAAATCCTCAGCACCCATGTGAAACCAGGTGAGGGGATGTGCACCTACAATGTCACCATGGGGGCTGAGGAGACAGGCAGATTCCTGGGGCTCATTGGCCAGCCAAGCCAACCAGCACAGCAATCCCTAGGTTCAGTAAAGAAACCCTGTCTCATGAGCCAGGCTAGCCATCTCTGTGGGTTTTCCTCCCATGTCCCTGACCCCGGGTCCCTACAACCCCTCCTTCCCTCCTCAGCAGGACTCCCAAAGCGAGTCTCTGAACTGGATGAAGGCTTTCTCTGACTGACCACAGGGGACGGCCAGGCCAGGCTCTGCATCCACTGCTGCCGCCCGTGTCTTAGCTGGGGCCGTCCTTACTTCAGGCTTCTACCCTGGCTCAGGGGAACTCACAGAGTCTGAACCAACAACCAGGGCGCCTACGTGGGACTGACCGAGGCCCTCTTGCAATGTGACAGTTGTGTAGCTTGGTCTACTTGTGGGACTCCTGGCAAGGGGAGCAGGGGCTGTCCCTGGTGCTTTGGCTGGCTCTTGGGAACCTATTCCTCATGCAGGATTGCCTTGCCGAGCCTGAATACAGAGGGTGCTGGCTGGTCTTATGGCAGATTGATACGCCACGCTTTGCTGACCATGAGAGGCCTGCCCCTTTCTGAGCGAATACAGAGGAGAGGTGGAGGGAGGGAGGGGGCTGTGGTCAGGATATAAAGTAAATGGATAAATTAATAAATAGTAGTAAAGAAAGAAAGAAAAAAAAGAAAGAAGAGATGAAGAGTGAGAGAGAGAGAGAGAGAGAGAGAGAGAGAGAGAGAGAGAGAGCAGAGGTGCGACCAAGGAGGATTCTGAAGCCGACCTCTGGCCTCCACACATGCTGGCACAGGTGACTGTACCCGCACCCACCCGTGAGTACAGCACACACATGTACCCCCATGAACAAATGTTCCGCACTGGAAGGCACCTTGGGAGGAGAGGTTTGAAGATTGCCATGACACATAGCAGTCTCCACCCACCTCCAAAACACACTCATGCCTGTAGGGCAGTGAAGAACGGAGATCCCCAACGCAAACGCAACGCAAATGGGTGCGGCCCCCTCAGTCTGCGAACGGGGAGGACTCGGGGCCTCCAGGGCCAGCCTGGCCACAGCTGTGGCTTTGTGCTATGCAGTGAACCTGTCTGCACATCCATTTCACACTGAAAAGCGAAGAAAGTGACTGCTGTGACCACTGTGCTCGTCTGGAGTGTTCTAGTATGTTCTAAAATTGCAGTAAGGGACACTGGGGTGAGCTTTGACCAGTTGTCACGGATGCATCCTCTGTCCTGCCATGCATGCGCTCAATGGTGTGGGGCTCACTTCTCCTTTCCCTCCTCCTCTTCCTCCTGGGTGGCACAAACTGTCAGGATGACCCTGAGCCCCTGATCTTCCGCCTCCGTCTCCCAAGTACTGGGACTGCAGGCTTGTTCCTCTAACCTCTGGTTTATACAGTACCAGGGCTTGAACCCACAGCTTCCTGTGTGCTAGGCAGGCACTCTACCAACTGAGCCATATCCCCAGCCTGGCATTCCTTTTCTGTAAGACCCTCCATATCAGTCACACTTGTGATGGAGAATGAGACAGTCCCACACTCTTTGTCCTTCCTCCGCAGACACCTGCGGCAAGAAGACGACTTCCTCGTTTTCTCTTGTCAGCAGGTAGTGTCACCCTGGGCCGTGCCTCCTGCCTAATTCAAAGAGCCACCTCCCTGCGGCTGGCAGTCTGGCTCACTGCGTAGTGCATCCCCCTTCCCGTGTGTCTTAGCTGGGCTTACTATGACTGTGATGAAGCACCATGACTGAAAAGGAAGTTGGGAGGAAAGAGGTTGTTTTGTTTTGGTTTTGGTTTTTTGAGACAGGGTTTCTCTGTGGCTTTGGAGCCTGTCCTGGAACTCGCTCTGTAGACCAGGCTGGTCTCAAACTCAAAGATCTGCCTGCCTCTGCCTCACTAGTGCTGGGATTAAAGGTGTGCGCCGCCACCGCCCGGAGGGAGGAAAGGGTTTATTTGGCTTACACTTCCACATCACTGTCCATCACTGAAGGAAGTCAGGTCAGGAACTCAAGCAGGGGCAGAACCTGGAGGCAGGGGCTGCTGCAGAGGCCAGAGGAGTGTGGCTTACTGGCTTGCTCATCACGTCTTGCCCGGTCTGCTTTCTTGTAGAACCCAGGACCACCAGCCCAGGGACAGCCTCAGCCACAATAGACTGTACCCTCCCACATCAATCACTAATTAAGAAAATGCCTTACAGCTGGATCTTATGGGAACATTTTCTCAATTGAGGTTCCCTTCTCAAATGGCGTTAGCTTGGGTTAAGATGGCAGAACCATCCAGCACACCATGAGGTGTGGCTGGGTCCTGACCTGGGGGAGCTGTGGCAGTAAGATCTTTGCAGGTGTGATTATGTTTAAGAACCTCAAGGTCAGATTTAGGGTTGGCCTGAAATCCAAACAGTGGTGCCCTTGTAAGAGGCCTCTATTGCTATCTCATTAAAATGCCCTGTAAACTTTTTATGTGATCTGCCTTGTCCAGGACACCTGCCCAGGGAGAGCTGGAGAAGGGCATTGGGCCTGCCCAGGATGCAGACGAGGAGGAGATTGGAGCGACGCTGTCATGAACAAAAGTCTGTCAGACACCTGAGAAGCTGGAAGGAGCAAGCTCTCGAGAAGCTTTTGAGGGGCTTGCACCCCAGTACCTTTGGTTTTAAGTTTCTGCCCCCCCACAACTGAAAAGAATAAACGTCTGTTTTTAGATCGCCAGCATGGGGTCATTTGTTAACAGCAGTCACAGGAGAACGAGACTGACAAAAATTTCCTGTTATAGCAAATGGTGAAAAATATGGATTTTGAGGCTAAAGTGCTCTGGTTCAAATCCTGGCTCCCCTACTTGAAAGATGGGTGACCTCGAAGAAACCATGAAGGCCTCTGGGTCTCGGTGTTCCCATGGATGAAAACAGAAAGCACCAGAACCTTCTCTTAAGGTCAATATGGAAGTTTAATGAAGGTGAACGTGGTGGTTCAGGCTTGTGATTTCAGCTGCCTGGGAGGCTGAGGCATGAGGATCACAAGTCCAAGGCCCACCTAGGCAACTTAGCAGGAGCCTGTCTCAAAATAAAAAGTGGGGCTGGGGCTCAGTAATAGAGCGCTTGTTTCCCACACAAGAGGTTGTAGGTTCAATTCCGAGGACCACCAAGGAGGAAAGAAAAGGGGCCACCAAGATGGCTCCAAGGGTGCTTGCCACCAAGCCTGGCCAGCACCTGTGTGAAGGGAGAGAGCTGGCTTCCACAAGCCCATGGTATTTGTGCACAACCACATAGATAAATGCAGTGGCAATTTAAAGGGGAAAAGAAGAGCGTGAGCTGAACCCCAGCATCTGTCTCCCTCTGCTTCCCGGCTGCGAATGCAGTGTGACAGCCACCTCATGCTCCCTGCCGCCGTGCCATCCCACCATGCTGGTCTGTGTCCCGCCAAACTGCAAGCCTTTCTCAAGTGGCCTCCTCTCTTTAACTCTGTCACAGGCAGAATAAGAAGTGGCTAAGATACTGAGACTCCTGGGGACCGGTCAGCTTCTCTAGCCTCCTGGGTACTGAGTCTTCCTGTGACTTAGCTGAGCTTCCTGCGCTGCTCCTCAGCAGCCACCATGACCTCTCCCCAGGACAGCAGTCTCTGTGCCCTCCCACATCACCACCCCCAAGTCCTGCCCCCCCTACCCCAGGAGCCTCAGTGCCAGATTGGGTGGTGGCTCTTTCTGTACTGTTCCCATCTCATTAAATGTCCTGTAAACGTTTTATTCATTCTGCCTGGTCCCAAGTGCCTGCCCCAGAGAAGCTGGTCCTTGGCGGCAGTATTAGCTCTGTGAGGGGTTTATGGTGCACTGTGCAAAACGGCACTTCCTCCTCCTCATCCTCCTCAGGTCTCAAAGGTCGCCTCTTTGGCGTGAGCAAATCTCTTATCTCCCCCACTCCTACACGATGCACTCTTCCCATTTTTCCCCAACTGGTTTCTTCTGTTTTTATCCATTTCTAAATCCTGTTACATACTATTCTATATTATAGTTATATTGTGTGTGTGCCTGATGAGGGTGAGCTCACGCCACGGGGTATGTGTGGTGGTCAAGTGCCTGATGAGGGTGAGCACACGCCACGGGGTACATGGCGGTCAAAGGACAGCTCTGTGGAGTCAGTTCTCTTCTCGCTCCTTTGTTTGGGTTCGAGGACTTGAACTCAATTCCTCAAGGGGGACAGGTGCCCTTATTCGCTGTGTCATTTCCCTGGACCCCTATTTTTTGGTTATTTATTTGTTTATGACACAGAGTCTTATGTATTTGAAGTGGGATTTGAACTCTCTATATAGCTAAGGGTGACCTGGAACATCTGATCCTCCTGTCTCTACCTGCTAGGTATTAGGATTACAGGTGTGAACCATGGCGTTGATGACTTCACGCTTCCTAGGCACACATCCTCCCCCTTCCTTTTAATTAATTAATTTACTTATTTATTTACTTCTGTTTTTCAAAACAGGGTTTCCCTGTGTATCAGCTCTGGTTGTCCTGGAACTCACTCTATAGACCAGGCTGACCTCAAACACACAGAGATCCACCTGTCTCTGCCTGCCAAGGGCTGGGATTACAGGCATGGGCCACCATGCCTAGCTAACTTTTTTTAAAAAATTATTTTACGGAGTTACATATGGTTGTTTTCATATAAAACAGGATTTTGACCTCAGAATCCTGATCCACTGCCCTCAATATCCTCAGTGTTTGCCTGCCTTCCGCACTGTGATCAGTTCTCCCACGTGTTAGGGACCATCCCTCCATTTTTCCTCTTCCTGTCTGAACGGAAGACCTCTGGTCCCTTCAGACTCCTGCCCCAGTCCCGCCAGGACAGACACTTTGCCCCTTGGCCTCCTGTGACCCAGCAACACCCCTCCCCTTACTGTGAGCTTCACATCCATGAAACACTCAAGTTGATTCCATTTCCGCATGTGCGAGAGAGACAGGGTCTCTTGCAGCCCAGGATGGCCTCCAACTTCTCAGATGACTGAGGATGACCTTGAACCCCCAATCCTCCTGCCTCTACATCCCAAGTTCTGGGGTTAGGGGCAAGCGCCACCACATCCAATCTTCCTGTTGACTTTTGACATTTTCCTGGCATTTTCTGGCCCTTGTGCCCCAGCAGTTCATGGAGAACAGGGTATTTTTTGATTGTGCCCCTGTCCCTGAAAGGCCTTTCTTGGAGTCCCAGGTACCTGGGACAGCTTCACACAGGAAACCCACGTGTACTCAGCAGGTACAGAGGGAAGCCGTTGTGAATCCCGGAAACAGGCTTCTGCCTTCGCAGGCACTGTGGGCTCTAGGACTAACCGTGCTGGTGCCCCGTGGATCACCAAGTTGAGCTTTCGTTTCTAGCAGGCTGGGTACCCAGTTGGGCTCCCATTGGCCTCTCTGCAGCCTGTATACCTGGCGGGAGCTGTCCACAGCTCTGCTCAGCCCACAGCGCTTCCTCTGGTGTGTGACAGTCGCCCCCAAACCCTCCTGCGCTACCCTGCTTCTATCAGGATCTCACTCTACCTGGCGTATGGTCTCTTACCTCCTAGAGCCTCCCTATGCCTTGCTTCCCGCTCCACACCCATGTG
>PVIU01029974.1:0-16751 GCA_004026605.1 Ondatra zibethicus | reverse complement strand
GGAACTGTGTGCAAAGCTGTGTGCTCAGCAGCCATTTGTTTCCAAGCCTCTGCGGAAACACAGGCTCCAGTTTCAGAAGCCGATTACTGCGTGCATAGCTGGAGTGACCCGAAAGGTGACCTTGTTATACTTTTAACTGAGCAGAAATCTACTTTTATTTTTTTCATAATGGCTCATGGCTCTTAAAACTGTGTTATTGCATAATAGGGGAAACTCTGCCTGGGATATATTGTATGACAGAAGAATGAATTTTTAAAAAGGGACTCACTGATTCTTTTTAAATTAGACATTTTAAATTGTATTCATGTGGATGGTGTTTTGCTTACATATATGCCTGTTGGAGGTCAAAGGTGGGTGCCAGATGCCCTCCCTCAACTACAGTTATGAACAGTTGTGGTCGTCATGTAGATTTGGGGTATTGAATACAGGTCCTCTGCAAGAAGAAGCATTCTTAACCACTGAGTCATCTCCACAGCTCCCAAACCTGTCTACTTGGACGATGAAGCAATTGTGCTGCATCTCTGTTTAAGGGTAGAGGAATTCACATTTTACTGATGTCACCATAGGAACAGAGCAGGAAATGGTCCTTGTGAATGTTGACGGCTACAGATGATTTTATGATGGAAAATAAGCTTCCCAGAGGGCCTGGATACAGTTTCAGGTGTGTCCCTTCAAATCTGCATTCTGAAACACTATGCTGAGTTTGTAAACCATGCTCCATTGAAGCAAAAACACACCAGCCACCTGCTTCTTTTATCAGCTTGAGAACTTGCCATCTTATCAAGAGACATAGGCTTAAAACTTGAATTTCATTTAAAAAAAAAAACCCAAATAAAATTTGGCCAGAGCAGTGGTTCTCACCCTTCCTAATGCTCTGACCCTTTAATACAGTTCCTCATGATGTGGTGACTAATTCGTTTATACCTCCTAACTGCAATTTTGCTGCTGTTATGTATCATAAATATCTGATATGCAGTATATCTTATGTGTGACCGTTTTTGTGGCCGCAACCCACAGGTTGAGAAATGCTGGCCTAGAGGGTAAGATTCAAAGTGTTCTCAACACTGGCAATCATGAAATCAAAATGCCTATCAACTTTGGAAAACATTGAGAGGTTCTACAGTAACCATTCAGCCAAGATCTAATGTATTATACAAGAGCAACTAAGGACTTTCATCCCAACAGTGTGCAAACTACCAGCATGTGTAGGGTGTCTAGCAAGGAGTGATAGCTCACCATTTTTGAGGGGATCCGGGGGTGTTTTCCAGGGTCTGATACTTCATAGGGTTATAGAGCAGTTGAGTTCAGGTCATTCAGGGCCTGATACATAGCAGTGTACTCAGAATGGCTATGGTAGAGGGAGAGGTGTCTAACAAGGCTTGGTATCTAGCAGGAGAATTGGATGGTCGCAGCGGGGTTTCATCCCTCTACCTGCAAATTTTATGAAGTCATTTTTCTTCTTGGCTGAATAGTGTCCCACAGTGTATAACACTTAATTATCCAGTCGTCAGTTAAAACCATTTTGGGTTCTTTCCATTTCCTAACTGTTGTGCGTAGAGCAGTCGTGAGCGTGGCTGAGCAAGTGTCTGCAGAGCAGGATGTTGAATCATCTGGGCCATGGAGTAGACGAGCTGGGTCATATGGTAGATTTTCAGCTTTTTGAAAATTGATGTCATCTTTTACAATTGTTGCTGCCTTTTAAGCTATGACTAGCCTATTCAGCAACTGCAACTCCTGCCTATGCGCCGACACTAACAACAGTTTGGCCACTAGAGTTGCAGCCTGAGGAAATTGTTACCTCAGGCACTGACTCTTTCAAAGTTACAAAAGGAATATATCTAAATCTCTTTCTCTCTGAAGAACTCAAGATTCAAAGGTTGAGGTAGAATCCTGCTCCCCAGAGAGGCTGAATAGCCAGCAGCTCACCCAGCTCCCCTCCTTGCGGCACCTGAGAAGTTCTTGTGCTTCTCCTCACCCTTCCTAAAAATCCCATCTTCACCTGGCTCCTCAACTCTCTTCATTGTGTTTTTCCCATTCTGGGGAGGGCCCATGGAGCATATATCACAGGTGATACTGGATTTCATTCTCTTCCAAAGTGTTAGTGCTGCTGTTAGCCTCTGCCCCTCCCCAACCTCCTGCGCTAAATGACAGTGTGTGCCACTGATCTCCTCCGACATCTGGTCACTGCTGACTTTCACAGTTATCCCAAAGTCACACGGTTTGGTATTTCCAGCCACATCTATGTGATGTTCTTGACTTTTATGTCACAGAGGCTGATGTTTCTTTTATGACAGTTATCAACTGTGGGCACCACCTGCTGGAAAATGGGATGCTCGTCCTTCTTCATAAGGCTAAAGGCTGCTTATGAAGTTGACCCAATCACCCCTGCTACAAATTCTGTGCACAAAATGATTTTGCTACTTTGCTCACTAACTGAAATAGCTTCCTGGTATAAGGTTGTTGTACTTTCTTGAGGTGCACCACACAGGTGCTCTCTGAGAACTTGTTGATAAACTTGTTTTAGACCTTGGCAGTTACTCTGGTGTTGGTGGGAATGTGGTAAACTCTTGGAAGCCATGCTTTTCTTCTGTAAGCTGCTGTTCAGTTTCTCATCATGGTTGTGCTACACAGAACCACAGCACACGCTCTGGAAACTGTGTTTCTCTTTGGCAGACTGTTGCTCAGATCTGCTCACGGCCATCTGCACAGGACCACAGGCCACTGTCTTGGAAGCCCTGCTTCTCTCCTGCAGGTTGCTGCTCAGGAGCTGCTCATCGTGGTTGGACTGCACAAGACCACATGAGACGCTTGTGGAAGCCCTGCTTCTCTCCTGCAAGCTGCTGCTCAGGAGCTGCTCATCGTGGTTGGGCTGCACAAGACCACATGAGATGCTTGTGGAAGCCCTGCTTCTCTTCTGTAAGCTGCTGCTCAGGAGCTGCTGCCACTTACCTGAGGAGAGTACTGTTTTCTTAAGGCAGCAGAATAAACAAATATATGCAAATGGTTTGCCCCCTTAACCCCTTCCAGCCCCCACGTCTGGTGGTCTTGGGGTCTGTGGGTACCACTTGAGTCTGATCCTTGTTGATGGTAGGAGCTGGTGATGGTTCCTTGGAGTACAAACCTCATCAACTCTTCATTTTGTTGTTCCCATTCTGGGGAGGGTCATGTAGTATATATCATCAGACCATATTTGATTTTAATCTCATCCAAAGTGCTCTTGCTGCTATTAGCAGCCACAGCATCACTCTGGGACAGGGTTACAATGGCAGGTTGTATTCTCCAGGTAACACAGCATGTCAAGGGATGAATTACTAAATGTTATGTCATTGTCAGTCTCCTGGAAACTGGTGTTCATGCTCTAGGCATCCACAGCATTCTTACCCTGTAGGGCGTGGTTAGAATTCATGATCGGTGTCCTCGAGATAGCAGAGGATGTCGAGCAATGATGTGGTGCAAGTTAACTCTCAGTCTGTTGACAATGGATGCTAATGCCATTAGCATGCACATTGGAGCCTGTGGAGTGAGGTTGGCTTTTTGAGGCAGCAGTGGATGGCAGGCATGCTGTGGTTCTTGCTGTCATTCTTCTTTACAAGTTTGTCATCATGAGACTGATATTTTGCTGGCAGGGTAGAGGTGGTATTGTCGGGCTCACTCCCTATCCTCTTCAGGAAGAAATGGCAGGTGGGAGGATCTGCGGGTGCCATGGTGACATTGGGCTGCATGAGCTTAGTGTTGTTCACCCAGTGTGACTGATGTTTTAAAATTAAGTAATTTGGATGATGCTATTAAAATATTTTCATATAAGCAGTCTTTATTTTCCTTAAGGCTAGAGGCCATGACCCACATGGCTGCCATAGTACTGGGGTTGGGCTTGTTGGGGAGTGTTTCTAGGGACAAGGTGTGTTTTGAAAACTCTTCATGGCCTCCAGGAACTGATGTTCCATTACATCAAGTTTCTTGGGATCTGCCTAAGACTAGTAGTTAACAACAGCATGATGAAACCAACAATGTGTACTGGGAGCTTTAGCGGAATGTAGCAACGTGACTCTCACATTTTTTTCTTCATTTCTTCATAAATTCTTCCTTTGAATGATAGTTAAGACTATCCTTCAAACTCCAGTGAGGCTTTTTTATGTCCTACAGGGGTTGCGTTACAGGCCCTGACATAATTTTGGCACAACAGGATACAGGAAGAAAAATTTTAAGGTGAAAGATGTTTTAAGAGTCATGTCTTATAAATGGGTGCTGCCCGTCATTGGCAAAGGGCATTTAAAAAGCAACAATCACATGCACAAGTGAATGTCTGTGGTCACGCCTATGCTGTATTTTCTGTGGGACCATATTTTTCTCTCCTTGATGCCACTTACCTGAGGAGAGTACTGCTTTTCTTTGGGTAGAAAAACGGCAGAATAAACGGGAACACATGCGAATGATTTGCCCCCTTATCCCCTTCTAGCCATCTCGTCTGGTCGTCATGGGGGTCTGTGGATAACACTTGAGTCTGATCCTTGTTGATGGTAGGAGCTGGTGATGGTTCCTTAAAGTACAAACCCTCATCAACTCTTTTCATTTTTGTTGTTCCCATTCTGGGGAGGGTCATGTAGCAGCCACAGCACCACTCTGTGGGACAGGGTTAACAATGGCAGGTCGTATCCTGCCGGTAACACAGCATGTCAAGGGATGAATGACTGAATGTTATGCCATTGTCAATGTCCTGGAAACTGGTGTTCATGCTCTAGGCATCCACAGCGTTCTTACCCTGTGGGGCGGGGTTAGAATTCATGATCAGTGTCCTCAAGGTAGCACAGGATGCCCAGCAATGATGTGGTGCGAGTTCTCAGTCCATTGGCAATGGATGCTAATGCCCTCAGCATGCACATTTGTCAACTCTGTGGAGCAGAATTCCAAGGCCAGCTGGAGTATAGGAACCTTTGTAGATCACGTTAGCTGAACCCTGAACAGCTCTTGCTCCTTTCTTTTTCATCTTCCTCCTGCATTTGGTTCTTCCCAAAGGAGATGAAAGTGGGCAAAGGAGGTAGGACCACTTTAAGGGCTCGTGTTTGAAGTGGGCTTCACAAGTTTCCTTGTTCATTTAAAAATGTATTCACTGATTAATGGATAATTTATTGTGGGTAGCCATGGAATCATTAAGACTTCGCTTTCCTATATTACATATGATTTCTTGACCTTTGTAGCCCATGCTTCAGATGGCTTCCACAATCATGGCCACTGGAATCATGGAAGCTGTTTCTATGTAGGCCAGTGGCAAACCTTCATCCCAGAGACATAGCTATGGGTGCCCCACAAGCTGGCAGATGTCCTCCTTCATGTGGGATCTACAACAGTAACGTAGAAGACAAGGTTTGCCAAGTGCGTGGAGTTGTGTGGAGTCAGACGCTTTGGGAGATGACAATCACCTGGTACTGTGTATCACAAAGTGAATCAGTATGCCAAGGCACCATGTGTCATTGGAGAGTCTGTTTGCCCTCCCCAACCTCCTGTGCTAAATAACAGTGTGTGCCACTGATGTCTGACATCTGGCCACTGACAGCTTTGATTGCCATTCCGATGTCACATGGTTTGGTATTTACAGCCATATCTATAGGATGTTCTTGACTTTTATGTCCCAGTGGCTGATGTTTCTTTTATGAAGGTATTCAACTGTGTGCACTACCTGCTGGAAAATGGGGTGCACCTCCTTCTTCTTAAGTCCAAAGACTGCTTACGAGGTTGATCCAATCTTCCCTGCTACAAATTCTGTGCACAAAATGATTTTGCTGCTGTGCTAACTAACTGAAATAGCTTCCTGGTATAAGGCTGTTGTACTTTCATGAGGTCCATCACACAGGTGCTCTCTGGGAACTTGTTGATGACCTTAATCTAGACCTTGGTGGTTGGTGACTCTGGTGTTGGCGGGGACGTGGCAGATGACCTTTACTTCTGAAAATAAGCCTTAGAGCAGTGTTGTTAAGATTTTGTCTAGTTATCTCTGAGGATGGCCTCATCGGATGGGCTGTCCCTGAGACCCTCGTGGGTGTGGAAATGGCACTACCACATGATACTAGGAGTAAAAAAACAACAAAGCAAATCTAGAAAGCAAGCGTATGGCTTATGGCTATCAGTTCCCACGTCAGGAAAGTCATAGCTATCTCAAGCATCTTAATAATGCAATTTGGGATCAGAGGAAAAACAAAACAACTGAAGCCCCCAAGCACTAGACAACATAAGAAAGATCAGAGCTGGAAATAAGTAGACACTAAGGACCAAAGAACTAGAGTTGGGGATTTGAAAAGATGAACAAAACTGGCTAACCTTCAACCTGAATAACCCAGGTCCTCACAACATGCCTAGCCCTGGGCCTTCAGCCCTCTAGTACCCTACCTCACTCACACTTCTCTCAGACAGAAGCTTCCACACCAAACACATGGATCCACAGATCCCAGGAAAGATGTCTCCTGAGAGTTCTGGACTTGACCTCTGAGCCCCAAGATCACCTTGGGAGTCAAGTATATTGTGTCTGGGACCAAAGGCCTGGATATAGAGTTACGAGGTTCCCTGACAAGATTGTTTGTGTCCTACAGTAACTACCTAGGATCTCTTAGAAGATTCACCGATTATCTTCTTCTGTGAAGTAGACTTCTGTGAACTTCACAAGGAGGATATGGGTCAAGAGCATGGTCACTCTGCAGATATGCTCCCCCTGAGAAGATGAGGAACAGTTCAAGCAGGTGTTAGTTGGAGTTCTCTAGAAGAACAGAACTGATAGAATGGAATTATGTATAAGGGGAGGATTTGAGTGACTTACAGACTGTGGTCCAGCTAGTCCAACAGTTTCTGTCTTCTGACAGAAAGGTCAATAATCTGTTAATTGTTCGGTCCATGAGGCTGGATGTCTCAGTTGGTCTTCAGTCTAATTTGGAATCCCAAAGAAGTAGGTTCTAATGCCAGTAAGGGGACACCTCCACAGCAAGACAGATGAACTTGGCAGTGAGAGCAAGGGCAAGCAGGTAAAGGTGAATGCTTTCTTTTTCTTCTGTGTCCTTTTATATGGGCTGAAACCAGAAGGTGTGGTTCAGATTTAGGGTGGGACTTCTGACTTCAATTTATCCAGATTTAGGGTGGGACTTCTGACTTCAATTTATCCAGATCTAGGGTGGGACTTCTGACTTCAATTTATCCAGATTTAGGGTGGGACTTCTGACTTCATATGATCCAGATTTAGAGCAGGTCTTTCCACCTCAAAGATGCCCATCAGGAAAACCCTTCAGAGGTGTGCTCAGCTCCTGTGGTTTTAGCTTCCCAGTTGTAGTCAAGTTGACCACCATCATAAGCAAGCAGGGGGGTAAACAAGCCGGCTTTGCCAGCCTGCTACCTGCTTCTCTTTTCCTTTCTTGGTAAAGAGACCAGAGAAACTGGAACTGACTCTTAAGCAGCATGGATGTGTCCATGCCACAGGAAAGTCATCCAGCCTCTTGGTGAGCTCCTCTATGCATTTCAAAGACTCAATCTTCATTGTACAGCAGTTAGTAGGGGTGGGAAAGGCAGGGATGCTCCTTGGAAGACCTCCAGGGTTTGGAAGTGGAATGGCTCTGGGAATGACTGAGGGTTGTGGAATAAAAGCTAATAAAGTTGGTGCCGTCTGTCTGCTATACTCACCACATGGAGGAAACAACTGATAGCTAAAGGGTAGAGTCGGCGCATGCTATGTTAGACATTGCTCATATTTTGCTCAGCATCTCCTCAGTTGAGACTTTCTGCACTTGCCAATGAACCTTTGAATACTTCCCTGGTATTTCCTATCTTGCAGGCCCACTGTTTAGTACGAAATGGCAGCTCTGGACTTGGCTTCACTGTCCTGCCCATGCTCTGTTTAAAGGCTTTGTTACATGTGTAGAGCATAACTCTTAACCCTTGAGTGTCTTGCAGATTTGGATATTCATTCAGGAAATGTTTGACATCCACGTGCTTCTGATGAAGCCAGCATGGGGGACTTTACGAAGAATGCAAAAGAGGTCTTTGTGCAATTCTTGAGAGCCTTATGGTTGGGTAAGACACAAGTGATACCCACCAACATGTTTGGCGAATGCCTGTAAATGTCAAAGTATCCAAAAGGTAAAACTGATGATCCTAGAAGCTGCTTAATGAGAAGGTGATTAATTGGGAATTAACTCAAAGGCGGTTAGTTGGGAATCCCAGTGCTAGGAATGAGTTACCTCCCTAGGAGTTGTGGGCCACAGAGCCCTCAAGTCCCCAAAGCAATGAGAGCTATTGCCACAGTTGGTTTCATTCCAGAACTGAGTAAGACCCCGTGGCTGAAGAGGTTGCATGATTTGGCTTCCAGGCTTGGAGAAACAAATCTAGGACTGGGACCCAAGTGTTCCATCGCTGTGAGCTAGCTCATGTAGTGCCTGGAGTGGAAAGGATGCTGGGGAGAAGTGAGACCAAAAGTTCTACCCCACTGTGGACCCTGCATGCATCAAGACGGAAGTGCCAGGCAAAATGTCTCAGCTGGTACAATGGTAGGACAAGTTGTTATGGACAGAACCAACTTATTGATTGGACTTAAGGCTTGCTTCACAGGAGGGGACTCATATCTAGTACTGAGAGCATAGAGAAAAACTGGGAAGGGATGATGTAAGTCATAGGCTCCAGTAGAAAAAAAAAGTGGTGTTGATGAATTCAATGATACAGCAGCTCAAGTGTTTCCCACAGTTGTATTTACGATCATGGGTTATTACCACACTGTGTGTCTGTTGGGTACTTTTCCATTTTCTGTTTTTTGTTCTTTCTCTCACTTGTGTTTTGTAGTAAGAGAAACTGCCCATGAGACTCAACAACTGCCACATTCTGGAGATGGACAGGTGAATAGAAAGTCATGAGGATGTGTTGTTCTGACGGGAGGAGAAACAGTCACACATCTGTGTCACCCCCTCCAAGGCTCAGGGACCATTGCGGAAGAGGGGGCGGAAAGAATGTAAGAGCCAGAGGATGTGGGTGACTGTCCTTCCCAGACAAGCGGATGCCATCTTATGGAGTTCATCTAAGTATGCATGCAAAAGATCTTCCCAGTGGGAGTCGGCTGAAGGCCTGCTCCACAGATGGATCCAACTTCTCCCTCCCACCTAACAGGAATGCATGTGGTGTTGTGGAGGAGCCAAAGGATGTAAGAACTGGAAAGAAGAGAGCAGGGGCTCCATCTAGGCAGCTGTGGGGAAAACCCTGGCTGGTGCTGGGTAAGGCTTAGGCCTTACAGATGTGGCTGGTTGTGGGCAGAGTGTCCACACCCCCATAAGGCATCCCTTCCATTGGCTTTGTAAGGAAGTTCAATAAATTCATTGGTTCTCCAGAGTGCACTTTGACGGAATTCTGCCTCAGTTTGTGGTTGGGACCTCAGAATGAGGGGGTAGAGATGATGCTAAAATTCCTCAGGGAAAGAATTTTAACAATAGATGGTGTGAGACCTTCCACATTCAAACCCTAAGGAAGATGGAGGACATTTTAACTTTGATAATAACAAAAAAGCTGTGGCAGCCATGAAGACAGATTAAGAAAGCTCTGTGCTTCCCTGGACAGGAGACATAGGTGTTGCCTAGTTAATGAGCTTACAGATTACTTAAATAGCCCTTTCAATTGGACCCTAAAATTCTCTAATAACCCAGACTACTGCAAACCTCATCAACTCTACACTAGCACTCAATTCATTTTCCTTAAACTCATATTTATGGACATCAAAAGGATGTTGGTTCTTCCTGACACTGTGGTGGTGTAAGAAAGTGTGCTGTCCCTCAAGATGTCCTAGTCCATAATTTGTCTCAAGAGTGATTTGGTGAGAGGGGAAGACACTTAGCATGAATTTAATTTGTAAATTAACAGAAAGACAGGGGAAAGAATAGCAAGGGGTAGGTGATTAAGGTGCACACCACAATGCAACCCTATTATCCACCGTAACAAAATCCTATTCATCATAGCACAATACCAGTTTTCACAGTTAATATATGGTGACAAAAATTTTTAAGGAAATAAACCAAAGTAAAGAGTGTCAAAGAAAACTGAATAATTAAAAATAGAAATATGGGTGAACACACACACACACACACACACACAAAACAAGCAGAAGCATAATGTAAACCTCAAACCAAAAGCTATAAATCAAAACCCAGAAAACAATCCCCTCCACCCTCTAGGAAGCAAACTCACTGTGTTCAGGTCAGTGTGGATCACTGATGTCAGGTCCAAAGGTGGACAGCAGAAAACACAGCTCTCTCAGGACAACTGCCCTTAGCCAACCAACAGCTTCACTGCAGTATAGGGACAAGACCCAGGCCCAGGCATTGCCTTATATGGGTGGGCGACCATCATTCCTCACAATGGCTCCGGTCAAGGATATAAGAGCTGGACTTAAGCCATGGATCACGATTTAAGAAGTGAACATAAGCCACGGATATAAGCCATGGACCAATCGGCCAACACCCATTATCCACGGATATAAGCCATGGACCAATCGGCCAACACCCATTATCCATGGATATAAGCCATGAACCAATTGGCCAACACCCATTATCGCTGTCAAGTTCTTTCCTCACTGCTCCTCCCATAAAACATAAAATAGGCCATAAAGCAGCTTAAGAGAGGCAGAGGTGGTTCTGGCTCGGGCTTTCAGAGGATCAGGCTCAGCAGGTGGTTTGCTCAGCTCTGGCACTGGCAGCAGGGTGTGAGGCAGCTGGTTCCAGGGCACTGACAACCGCCCAGTTCTAAGTTCCATTCCTTCCAGCCAGGACACACAACTAAGGGTTCTCTAACTTCTCAAAAAACATGCTCTCTGAGGGACCAAGGGTTCAAACATGGCAACAGTGCAGGATACTTGACATTCAACCCACAACAAAGGCTTTTTCCTCTTAGCAATAAGCAATAATAACAATGATAACTTAGGAAGCTCTGTGCTTCTCTTGAGTTATGGACACCGTCACTTTTCAGTTTGGAGGTGGATGTAGTGTGCTTCAATCACCTTACGACTTAGGGCCACAAACACTTGGCCTTTCCAGACCTCATCTCTGTACTCAGTTCAGTTCTTTTCGCTTTAAACTTAGACTGATGGATTCTAAAGCTGGTAGCCCCTCACTGACACTGAGGATCTGTTTCCAGTACACCCATGGCATATGAGGAACATCTGTGGGTGTCACAGCTACACTCTAAGACCCTTACTGATTGCTCATCAGAAACCATAGATCTCAAAAGATAGTGGCTGATGTATCATAAATTATCCTGAAAATCTTGTTACACCAGATTACTATAGACAGGGACTCTTCATTCCTGGGTAATGGTTCCATGCTACCTTGCTCTCCAGCAAAATGCCTTGTTTTGAGTCAGGGGGAAAAAAAAACCCTCAGAAATTGATTTTTTGTATGTTTTGAAGACAGTGGAGTCAAGACCAAGCCACCAAGAGATGTAGCGTGGAAAGGGAGCTGCTTTTTTTTTTTTCTACCTGGTACTGTTATGTGAGCTTATGAAGGACTGAACTCAGTTCTTCATGCTGTTTTCTCAGCGTGGTGACTTCTCTCATGACTGCATGAATGCCAAGGCCTTGCCATTTCCTCAAGGCGCCACCTCTTAGCCCTCTTGTGAACAGAATTGGAGGCGGGCCAGCCCTGACAGCACACAAAGCTGGTCGTAAGCCATGCCCTGCTTGAGCAAATCCTTCCGGTACAACTGACACGTGACAATTACAAAGGAGAGTGCTATTAGGGAGATGGCAGGGACATCAGTTTAAGGGCACTCTTGATTCATATACTATTAAATGCCTTAAAGTGAGGCATTTGTTTTCTCCATGATCTACGTCACTAACATTTCAAAAACTGTTACTCATTGCTATTGGAGCACAGTGCATGCACGCGTGTGAGACCAACAACTGGGGGAACTGGGGTTGAAGGAGCATCTTGCATGTTCTTGAAGCTATACTACTGTGGCCTGCCCTAGACAGTCATCACTGTTGCATTTAAATGGAATCCCCACAGGAACTACAAACAACCAGCCTTATAAAGTACACTAGCAAACTCCCTGGTATGTTTACTAAAGTTGGGGGGGGATGCTCTTTGTTAGCAAGTATTCAAGTACAACCAGGATGTCAAACTGTTCACCACATCAACACACGTAAACCTAGGTTATCAATTCTAGGAGAAAATAGGATTTTGAGTCCAACCAGAGGCAGCACGTGTGCACTGCTCTCAGAACACAGACTCCATGCTGAGCTGGGTGGCAGAATCTGGGGCACTGTACCCCCAGAACCACCCTTGACCGGTCCCTGAAACTTTTCAAGCTCTAGTCTGAATGTCTCTCTCCCCGCACTGTGTGTGTATTTCACCTATGTTTAGTTGAGTTGCTCGTGAAGATCAGAGGTCAGCCTCAGATGCTCCACTTCTGTGCCCTTCCACCTTGGCTTTTGAGAAATCTTTCCCACCAATCCTGGGGTTCACCAGTTCACTCCAGAGTAGGGGTGACCACTGTGTACTAGTGCACCCGACTTTGTGAGTGCCAGGACAAGAACTTTTAGGTTTTCATGCATTTCCAGCAAATACTTTAACCAACTAAGGCATTTTTCTCAAGCTCCACCCATAAATTCTAGTTTCTTAACTTACAGGGTGTACACCATGATTGTTAGTCATAGGCTGGCTGTCAAATGTGTAATTCTCTAGAAGACCATATCTAAGTGCCCTAACCAAAAGGAAGCTGTCCACCTGTGCGAGTGTGATTTGGCCACCCAGTCCAATTTATGTGCTGCTGGAGATGTCAGGATCAATGCGTGCTGGCTGGACAAATGCTCTGCAACTCAGCAAAGTCCAGAGCCCATTCCCCAAATTTTATGTTGATCACTAAGCTCAGGTACTGGCGGTGGGATGTTAATTTAAGGCAAATCGAGTGGGCCCTAAGCCAGTGACCAGGATCCTTCTAAGCAGTGTGAATTTGGACTCAGAGAAAAGGAGTCAGAAACTGGAACAATGTTACCCCAGAATGAGAAGTGCCAAGAGACACCCAAAGTCACCGGCAACTCCCAAAGCTCAGAAAGACACAAGATAGAGCCTTCTTGATGCCTCAGAAGGGACCAGTCCTGGTTAAGAATGAGAAGGCCGGAATCCCTGCCCCAGCTGGTATTCAGTGACCGTTTTGGCCACCAACAGGTGACCCAGGATGAAGAGCACTGAAATAATCACTTCTTGGAATTTGGGGGGAACGGGCTGTGGACTTAGCTCAGCTGCAGAGCTTTTGAACAGCAGGCATTGATCCTGACATCTCTGGCAGCACATAAATTGGACTGGGTGGCCCAGACCAGAAAAAAAAAAAAAAAAAGAAAAAGCCAGCTATTTTTACACTAAGAGCATTTACCACTCAGTCTGTTGCCCGGGGCACAAAGGTGACTTTGGGTAAGCTCAGCTGCAACTAAGAGAATGGAAGGGGTCAGCGCTGGTGAGCGAAGAATTTATGACAGCTCGGCTGGTCTCTAGGGACTCTGACAATAAAAATCAGCTTCAACGATCACCACTGAGAAGCAGGGATTCCAAAGTTCCTCTCATGGGAGCAATGACAGAGGGAAGGTTTTCTATTTCAGCGTTTACAGGTGCCTGTATTTGGGAAGCTTTGGTAAGTGAGCCATAATGCCTATAAAAATAGTTAAATTATTGAACAAAATCTGTTGAGTGTAGGGGAGAAAATATTTTTAAAAATCCATTGTAAAATAAAAGAGACAAAATGAAAATTTTAATTTATAGATTAAAACATTGTAATTTAATTTGTAAAATTATTTATGAGGTTCATATACACACAGTATATAATCATAAAATGGTAAACTATTAAGCAGATGAAAGTAGAGCTCTTTTAACCTTGAAATGCCTTTGATGAATCAAAGTGTTCTAGACAAATGCATTCCACAGTGACCTAAGGACCAAATGATACAGTAAACTGAAATTTAATGCTCACAGCCACAAGGTTTCTAGTAGTAAAATGGAAGTCAAGAGAATCACAGATAGCTATTTGACAAACAGAATAAGCAAATACCTCATTGAAACAACCAAGAAGCATAGTGAAATTACCAATAGCAAGCAGGCAAGCTTGATTTATGGGCACATCCAAACTTACGGGATAGCCAGAGAAAACACATTCTCACCTAACGTGTGTCTACAAGAAGTTATTCCATGTTGGCCTCCACAGTGAATCTTAGTGGCCTCAAAGAATTGTCATATAAAACACTTAATTCTGTGTTACATTTTTTTGTGTCTGCAGTGTCCATTAGCAGGCCCCACATATGCAGGACAGAGGGACAACTTGTGGGAGTCAGTTCTCTGCTTCTACCATATGGGTTCCAAAGATCAAACTTCTTAGGTCCTCAGATGTGGCAGCAAGTGCCCTTAACAAAGGAAAGGTGTGTGTTAGAGGAGCCCTCCCAGATATCAGCCCCAAGGCTGTGAGCCAGGGTACTAAGGGGACAGACTTGGACATTTATATTCAACCAGCCATTTCAAAACAGAAACGTCACCTGTATCCCAGCATGTGGGAGGCTGAGGCAGGATTGCTGAGAATTACAGGCCAACATGAGCCCTTCTAAGCCAGCTTGGGCTACAGAGTGAGACACTGAGGCAAAAAATTAAAACCACAATGACCAGAAATACACAAAACAGTCACGTCTTAATTGGCTGACAAAGTGTGACTGGGAGTCTCTGAAACTGAGCCAGGGCTCCTATTCACTAATCCATGTCACTGTGACTGCATAGGTCTGCTCTCCTTCCCAGAGGCTCTGTGTTTGCATTTTATTGTCAGCTGGGTACAACCAAGTCACCTGAGAAGGAATCGCAGGTGAGGGATTGACTGCCTAGACCAGATTGGCCTGTGGCCATGTCTCTTGGGAATCATTTTGATTGATGGTTGGTGTGGTAGGGCCAGTTGTCTTCTCTTTTTTTCTTCTCTTTTCTTCTCCCCCTCCTATTCTTCCCCCCTGCCTTGTCTGTCTTGTCAAGGTGCAGGAATTTATGTGTTCAAGGGCACATGCATGTGCCTGGTCTTGTGTGACTAGGACAGAGGTCAGCGTCAAGAACTCTTTAAAGACACTGCTGATAAGGACAGACCATAGTCACCCACATACATAGTCATGTTTCCTCATTCACACAAATACACACATGCATTGCATATATAAACACATGCTTGTGTTCACATTCACACACACATATCCACTGCTCACAAGTTATCCATGAAGCTTTTATTATCTACTGTTTCACACTTAATGTGTAAGGATCCTAATAGCTACGTGAAACAGAAACCCAACAGTGGAGAAAATACATGAGCTGTTTTCCTATTTTAACTTAAAAATACTCAATTTCTGATATACTAATCAAAAAAAAAAAAACAAATTTCCTAAAGACACTTCCAGAAAAAATATAGAATATTATGATGGCTAATTTCTAGTGTCTGGGCATGTATGGGCTGTGGACTTACTGGAATATCACCTGTTTCTGGTGTGACTGGGACTGATGCTCAGTACAGAAGGCCATCTACCCAATGTGGGGCCACCTTCCAACCCTAAGAACACTGCCCATCCATGACTGCAAATGGGCCATTGCCTCTACCTGGGTGAATTTGATTTTCAGAGGCTCCCTCTGCCATGGTTGATGCAGCCACTCAACAGAAACGGGTACAGCCCTCTCCAAAGTGTTCAAGCTGGTCCATGCCCTCTCCACAGTGACCGAGCTTGTCCATGCCCTCTCCACAGTGACTGAGGATGGAGGGCGCCTTTCTAGCTTGCAGCATATGTGGTGGGGGGAACAGTAGCTCTGTGTAGGGCGCTGTCACACTTTGCTCCATACTACTTTACGTCACATTTCATTGAAAATCAGCAATTTAATCTGGCTCAGTTTTTCAGTTTGCTGTTCATGTGGGCAATCAAATTTTTGTCCCCATAAGTTTCTTGTTCATTCTGTAAAAGTTCTAAAAGCATGCATTCCTATACAAGATACACCGTGAACAGTTACATCTTCTGATATCACAGTGCACATTATAAGGTAAAAAGAATGGGGCGGAAGGGCACTAACTAGAGGCTCTGCCATGGCTTATCTGTAGCCCCGCTTTGAAGGCCCTGTTGTAATTTGTCTGTAATTTCCCTTTTGGCTTTTTCCATTTGAGGAATGATAATGTGCTAGCATGTGGGAGGGTCTGAGCTCTGTCACTGGGAAACCGTCTCCAGCTTTGTTCCCCCCACCACCACGTGAAACCTCACCTACAGTGTCTAAGGCCCCCATACCTTCTATTGTGCTGTGTGCATTGATACCAATCTTTATTTAATTATCCAAGTTTACTTTCCCTTTATAACTCGCAGGGCAGGTCTGTTCCATTCGCTAACTCTTGTTACTAAAGGAGTGTCTTGTCTAGTCTTAGCTCAGTATTCTACCTGGGGACATGAAATAATGACTCTGCTCTTTTAGAAAGCCTGCTTTTCTTCTGTGGCCTCTGACTTTCATCTCGTCTCGTCACTGGCACAGCGGCTTTCCTGTGTGGCTGCTTTTGACAGTATCGCAGTTTGGCTTAGTAATTATAGTGATTTGCTTAGGTTTCTAAAACACAGAAGAGTTAAATGTTTTTGAAACTTGTAATAGTTTTTGAAAAACCATGCATATGTTATCACCTCCAGGTAATACTTAGGCTTATTATAGTTCTTTATTTTTATAGTACCAGGGCCTGAACCCAGGGCCTCATACATTAGCCAAGTGCTCTGC
>PVIU01029973.1:0-16754 GCA_004026605.1 Ondatra zibethicus | reverse complement strand
TTGCATTCCCACCAGCAATGCAGAAGTGTTCCCTTTTCTCCACAGCCTCTCCAGCATAAGTTGTCATCAGTGTTTTTGATCTTGGCCATTCTTACCGGTGTAAGATGGAATCTCAGAGTTGTTTTGATTTGCATTTCTCTGATGACTAAGGATGTTGAACATTTCCTTAAGTGTCTTTCAGCCATTTTAGATTCCTCTGATGAGAGTTCTCTGTTTAGGTCTGTGCTCCATTTTTTTATTGGATTATGTGTTCTTTTGTTGTCTAATTTCTTGAGTTCCTTTTAAATTTTGGAGATCAGACCTCTGTCTGATGTGGGATTAGTGAAGATCTTTTCCCATTCTATAGGCTGTCATTTTATCTTGTTGACCATGTCCTTTGCTTTGCAGAAGCTTTTCAGTTTCAGGAGGTCCCATTTATTAATTGTTTCTCTCAGTGTCTGTGCTGCTGGGGTTCTATTTAGGAAGTGGTTCCCTGAGCCAATGCGTTCAAGCGTACTTCCCACTTTCTCTTCTATAAGGTTCAGTGTGGCTGGCTTTATATTGAGGTCTTTGATCCATTTGGACTTGAGTTTTGTACATGGTGATAGATAGGGGTCTACTTTCATTTTTCTACATGTTGATATCCAGTTATGCCAGCACCACTTGTTGAATATGCTTTCTTTTTTCCATTTGATTTTTTTTTTGCTTCTTTATCAAATATCAGGTGTTCGAAGATGTGCGGATTGATATCCGGGTCTTCTATTCGGTTCCACGTGACAGGAATTTCATTGAAGAAAACATAAAACATAGGATTAGGTCAGAAGAAGCCAGTTCTGTATTTTTCTGACTATGGATTCTTGGGCAAGTCAGCTGACCTTTCTGGGCCTCAGGCAGTTTCTTTAACCTGTGGCATGTACATTTGCTTAAATTTTGAGAATGGGGCTAGAGAGATGGCTCAGTGGTTAAGAGTGTTGCCTGCTCTTCCAAAGGTCCTGAGTTCAATTCTTGGCAACCACATGGTGGCTCACTACCATCTGTAATGAGGTCTGGTGCCCTCTTCTGGCCTGCAGACATACACAGAGACAGAATATTGTACACATAATAAATAAATAAATATTTTTAAAAAAATTTTTGAGAATGGGAGAGGAGGTTGAAAACTTCTGACCCTAATGGAGTGTCTGTTGTTTTGATTGTTGGGGTATTTGTTGTGGAGTACCATGCCAAGGATCAAACCCAAACCCAAGGCGTTGATTGCATTTACCAGAGAAGCACTCTACCCTTTGATCGACATTTTTTTTTTTCGAGACAGGGTTTCTCTGTAGCTTTGGAGTCTGTCCTGGAACTAGCTCTGTAGACCAGGTTGGCCTCGAACTCACAGTACTCGCCTGCCTCTGCCTCCTGAGTACTGGGATTAAAGGCATGCACCACCACCCCCCGGCTTGATCTACAAGCTTAATAGATGCCACGGTTCCTTGACTATCCTGACAGGACCCCCACCTGCCTTCTGCTCAGCGTGTCCTCTGGTTGGATGGAGAGAGGTAGATGAAAAGAGGCGGCTTCTCTTCTCAACTCTTTCCCTCCCAATCTCCAGTTCAAACTGAACCAATTTCATCCCTCTTGCCACTCAGGAGGTAGCTGGCCCTGCTGTATGACAAACATTCTAAGTGGCAACTTCCAGAAACTTTAAAAGATCTGTTTGTTTTATTTTATATTGTTGTGCCTGCATGTGTGCATGTGCACCGTGTACACACCAAGTGCCCGTGCAGGTCAGACGAGGGCATCAGATCAGAAATCAGATTGCAGGTGGCTGTGAGCCCCCTTGTGGGTTCTGGGAACTGAACCTGGGTCCTTCGCAAGAGCAGCAAGTGTTCTTAACTGCTGGAGCATCTCTCCAGACCCGGCCAAAAACTTTTAGAAGACTGGATTTTTTTTTTTTTATGGTGATGGTGTTGGTGATAGTGAAAATGATAGTGACTGTTGGTTATTACTGTTACTGTGGTTATTGATTTGTCTCTCGGATCAGAGGATACCAGATATATCAAAATAATTCATATATGTTTGCAAATGAGGGAATGGTTGGATGGATAGCATAAGGTTCCTGGGGAAAGAGTAGAAGAGAATGGCTTAGTAGTTACCTACCCCAGCTTCCTTTCTCCAGTGCCAGGAATGCAATGTAGCTGTTCCCTGAGTGGGTAAGGATCTTCGAAGGGTATTGCTAGTCCCAAGAAAGAGCGGCAGGAAGCTCCAGCTCAGGCACGCGTGGGTGGTGTTCTCAACCCCGCTATGTCCAGGAAAAGCAGGTCAGGGAGAGAAAGATGTTTCATGGCTGGGGCTGGGGTGGAGACTCCATAGTGTCAGGGGCCACCCCATCCTGGTTCCACTGTGAGGAACTAGACTTCTCTGACTACTAGGGGTAGCCAGATACCGTACCCACCAAAGGCCAGTGCATCACCCTGTGAGGAAGAAGAAACCACATGACCATCATGACTTGTTAGACAAGTCTGCCCCAGAAAACCCACTTCTCCAAATCACATCCTCCTGCCAAATCTGGGGAGCTGGCACAGGAGACTGTCTATAAAAATTCCCCAAGGAAAAGCTGCTTCCCTAAAGATAATGAAGTGTGCCCCCTTCCTACCCATAACCCTGGGCACTGATAGGAAAAGATAAAAAGACAAGAGAAATTGAAAAAAATAGGCAAAGGGTAGGAAGCAAAGCCTTCCCATCTGTGCTGTCTGGTCTTACATCAGCTTGACAGGAGCTAGTTATCCGAAAGGAGGGAACCTCAATTAAAATACTCCATAAGATCCAACTGTGGGATAATTTGGGGGGGGTGTCGAGACAGTGTTTCACTGTAGCTTTGGAGCCTGTCCTGGAACTAGCTCTTGTAGACCAGGCTGACCTTGAACTCACAGAGATCTGCCTGCCTCTGCCTCTGCCTCCCCTAGTGCTGGGATTAAAGGTGTGCGCCACCACCGCCCAGCAGGACATTTTCTTAATTAGTGACTGATGGGGAGGGCCCAGCCCATTCTGAATGGTGCCATACCTGGGCTGATGGTCCTGGATTCTGTAAGAAAGCAAGCTGAGCAAGCCATGAGGAGCAAGCCAGTAAACAGTACCCCTCCATGTCCTCTTCATCAGCTTCTGCCTCCAGGTTACTGCTCTATTTGAGTTCCTGTCCTGACTTCCCTCATTAATGAACAGCGGTGTGAAAGTGTAGGTGGAATAAGCCCTCTCCTCCCCAACTTTCTTTTTAGCCATGGTGTTTCCTTGGAGCAACAGAAACCCTAAGACACCATCCCACCAACCTATGCGGTCTCCCCACAAAGCAGCCAGTTTGTGCAGAAAAAGAAATACACTTTTTAAAGAATGCACGAATAGATAATGAAGACACAGAACTGAAAGAAGGAACGGACGAACATGGGATTAATGAATGAAATAAAAGGGAAGGGGAAGAGTGAAATGATGAACGAATGAATGAATTGAATGAATGGGCGAAACCACATAGGCGTGAGTCAAGACCGGTAACCAGAGACTCCCAGCCTACGCAGGCAGCAGTCAGGGGGATTCTGAGGGGCGGGGCTCTACCCGGAAGCGCCTTTGAGGGGCGGGGCTGTGGGCGTGGTAGTGACTAGCCGCCACTTCTTGGGCCCGGGGGCGGGGCAAGATAGAAGACTGGACTAGGGACCGTTCAGCTGCCCAAAGCATCCGCTGCCGTGGACCTGGCCGGAGCCCCGGACCTCTCGCGCTTCTGGACCGCTCCTTGCGCCTGCACAACCGGGTAATGAGGCCTCTTGGAGACGGACTCTGGTTCTGTTAGGCAGCCCCACAACCCGGAAAAGCGCACAGCACAACTCAGAGTTAGATCCCGCTGGACCCCGGACCCCGGGCTGGGGCGGCCGGCATGTCGGATGCGCGGAAGGAGCCGGACGAAGCGGACGACAGCCAGTGCGACTCGGGCATAGAGTCGCTGCGCTCTCTGCGCTCCCTGCCCGAGCCTACTGCGGCCCTAGTCTCCGGACCATCACCCAGAGGCTGTCCACAGCCCTGGAGCCACCCTCCAGAGACCCACAAGGAACCAGGGGAGAAAGAAGATGCAGATGGAGAGCGGGCGGACTCCACCTATGCCTCCTCTTCTCTCACTGAGTCCTTGCCCCTGCTGGGGAGACCCGAAGTGGAGGACCCGGTCCCGGGCTCGCCGCTGCCCCACACGGAGGTACTGAGCCCTCAGCAACTTGAAGCGCTCACGTACATCTCTGAGGATGGAGACACGTGAGTAAACTGGCTAGTCTGAGATAAGACGCTCAGTCAGAGGCTCCCTGGGAGCTGCAACTGACTGGGCATCCACTACCACTATCACCACCCAAGAGGGATAGACCCTTCCTGGAAGGGCCAACATCCTTCTCCAAACTTAACTCACATAGCCTACTTTTAAGCTATAGCCAGGTTCACACCAAAAGACCAGACACCATCTCCCTCTTTTAGGGGTGGGCAGAGCTAGCAGGGCCCTGGGAACCAGGAACACCAGCCAGAATCTTGAAAAATCTACCAATGACCCACCCCTGGAAAGAGAAATTCCCCACGCCAATTCAGTTTTTATTTTTCTTGTTGGGAGAGGGGACGTCCCTGTTTGCTCAATATTTGAGAGCCCAGGGTCAGAGTTCAGAATGCCCTATCCCTAGGAACAAAAGCAACACCAGCTTATGGGTTGCCATTTGAGCCCAGGAAGATGAGTTAAAGGTTGCCTCAACTCCCAGGTTGGGCTTTTGGAATTAGTTCCAAAAGCAGGGTGGCTGGACTGAGAATTCTTGCCCCAGCAAACAGGATAGGCAGCTGGCTGCCCCAGCTCACTTCCTCCTCTGCCGAGAAAAGGGAAGTGATGGCTTGTTGTCAGCCTCCCCAACACCCTGCACCTCCTGAGCTCCCCAAATTCTCCTCACTGTCCTGTCTTATCTCTTCATTTTCCTGTTCCTCCCCAGGCCCAGTTGGAGTCAGGTGCAGCTGGACTAAGAGGCAATCAAGTGGCCAACATGAGAATTGGCCTTAGGTGGAAGACCAGGCTAGCAGAGGGGGTGGCTGGACTTTGAGATGACAGACAGAATAGGGGCTGTTGGAGTCCCAGATGAGAGGTGTGTTGGGATGCAGGGGGTACCTGTCCTAACTGCCTGTTGGAGATATGGGGGTCTTGGGTGGGTACTGGCAAAGACAGTCTCCACCCTGTGAGTGGGAGAGAGGACGTAAGCCCTTTGTATTTGGTGCCTGGATCACAAGCCCTTAACCCAGAACCTCAGAGTTTCGGGAGCTCTGTGCAGAACTTCTCCTGCTGCCCCTCTTTGTGAGCCTCTGAGCTCCAGCCTTGACCCTCTCTGGCTAGAGACAGGTGCTGTGTGTGGAGAAGCGTCAGGACTCCCCAGCGGAGCTCTTTCCTCCTTTGGAGGTGGCTGGACTGTGGGAAGTGTGGAAGTGGGAAAGGAAGTGGGAGGAGGGGAGACTGAGGGAGAGAGGGAGGTGGCTGCAGGAATGTGACCCAGAGAGCAGGCCCTGGCTGAGGGGATTTCCAGAGTGGTTCCTCCCTCCCTCGTCACTCTCTCCTGGCCTTCTTTACTGCCTGCCTGCCGCAAAAGCTTGCCCCTCTCCTGCCTAAGTATCCCCCCCTCCCAGCCCAGACAGGCCTTTAGCCAACTTGCCCCAAGGCAGCTGTCCAGGTTTAGGCGTTTAGCCCTAGCTTTCATTTTCCCCACCTGATGTGGGGAAACCCCAAGACTGGAACTTCCCATCCCAAATGCCCCAATTGCCCCATTGTCACCCCCTCCCCATCAAACACATTTTCTACACTGCACCAAACTCCCCTTGGAGCTGTGCTTAGGAGAGGGTTTCTGACCAGGCCTCCTCTGGCCTGCCCAGGCTGAAGAATGGCCCTCTTGACTCATGGGTAGGGCAACAGATCAACATGCCATGCTTGCTCTCTTCCCTCCCTTGGAATGTGTGACATTGAGTTGCCGGGGGAACCCCACATCTGCCTCCTCCTGTCCTCCCTGTTGTGGGGAGGTGGGTAACTCAGCCCTGGAAACCCCCTCCGAGTTCCACCAGTGGCTTTCAGTTTGGCTTTGAGCTGCAGCTGGCCTGGCAAGGCCCTGGGGGCAGAAGGGAGCTGGGTGTGGGCAAGTTGGACAGGAAGGCTGTTGTCCTGTCAGCACCCTGCCCACATGCCCACCCAGCCAAGGCCTTCCACAGGTCTAGCCATCAGATCTTGGAGCTCCCACCTCCAGAATCCTGGCTTCCTGTGACAACCCCTTACTTCCTGGCCCAAACTCTCACTTCCTGCCCTGACTTGGTTGTGGGTAGCTAGTTAGAAGCTGGTGTATTCATTCTAACCCCAAGACTCTGGTATACCCTCTCCTGCCTGGGCCCTGACCCTAGCCCTCTCCTGCTGCAGGCTGCTCCACCTGGCAGTAATTCATGAAGCCCCAGCGGTGCTGTTCTGTTGCTTGACTTTCCTGCCCCAGGAAGTTCTGGACATTCAGAACAACCTTTACCAGGTGAGTAGAGAGAGAAAGCTATGCCCATATACCTGCCTGTAAACTGGCTACCAAACCCAACAGCCAAACCAGAGGCCATAGGAAGCCATTTGCCAGACGAGCCAGCATCTGCAACACAGATGACTGAGTAAGATGTAGCCTCTGCCCACGAGGTGCCCACAGACTCATTGCCAGCACATAATTATATATCATGATAATAGTTGTACTGAAGATCATAACCAGCTCCAGTAGGGTCTGGTGACTTTGAGGGACAGGCAAGGAAGGCCAAATAAAAAAGATGATATCTTTTTTTTAATTGTATTTATTAAGCTATATATTTTTCTCTCCCATGGTCCCCGTGCTCCCAATTTACTCAGGAGATCTTGTCTTTTTCTACTTCCCATGTATATTAGATCCATGTATGTCTTTCTTAGGGTTCTCTTTGTTGTCTGGGTAAGAGATGACATCTTAATTGAGTCTTAAAAGGAGGGAGTTGTCAGAGAGACTTCCCTGGCTGTTCTGTCTTTCTTCCCCTCACTCAACCCCTGCAGACCAACCTTTGAAGGTAACACAGATATCTCCAGAGGATGAAGGATTAAGAGCAAGGAGCTCTATTTCCCTCACCCTGCTACCAGAATTGGAGTCCCAAGCATTTGGGGAGGGACTTGGGAGTAATTTCATGAAAGCTCCAACTCTGGCTTTTATAGTTACTTTCAGAGAAGATGCTAGAACTTAAAGATGGTTGTACCAGGCTGGAGAGATGGCTCAGTGGCTAAGAGCACTGGCTGCTCTTCCAGAGGTTCAATTCCCAGCAACCACATGGTGGCTCACAACCATACATAGATGCAAGCAGAACACTGTATATATAATAAATAAATAAATCTTTAAAAAACATGGTTGTACCCCATCCCCAAATATGTTCTCAGAGGTAGGAGCCTGCTGCAGTGCAGTGACCCTGTGACCCTGTGACCCTCTGTGCCTACAGACAGCACTCCATCTAGCTGTTCATCTGGACCAGCCAGATATAGTTCGAGCACTGGTGCTGAAGGGAGCCAGCCGGATACTACAGGACCAACACGGTGACACAGCCCTGCATGTAGCCTGTCAGCGCCAGAATCTGGCCTGTGCATGCTGCCTGCTGGAGGAGCAGCCAGAGCCAGGCAGAGAGCCATCTCACCCCCTGGACCTCCAACTGAAGAACTGGCAAGGTGCGTGTAGCTCCAGGGCCTGAGGGGTAAGCGAGGGTAAGTCAGGGCACTAGTGACCCTGCCTGTTGCTGTTCCTCCAGGCTAAGCACATGAGCACTCAAAGGGACCGAGTGAATGGCTTGTTTCAGAATTTCCCCACTGCCTGCGGTGTGTGAGCAGAAATCTGAATCCTGCCCTAAAGATATTTAATTTATTAGCAATTAGATGAACAAATGAACTCCCTTTCTATGTGCCACACATTGCCCTAGGAACAAAGCTCACATCTGTGAGCAAAACCAAGGAAGAGAGAGACAGCTGATAACTATACAAAGTGAACTATATGTGTGTTTAAAGGAAATGAGTGTTGGTGGGGAGCAGAGGGAGGAGAACTAGGATGTGGGGGGGTGGATTTGGTTTTTTGTAGGGTTGTCAGGGAAGTCCTCAGAATCAAGGACCTTTGAAAAGAAGACACTGGAATGTGATTAAAAAAATGGATGTTTCAATCTAGGTCTCTATTACAGGCAGGCTTGGAGAAAGGAAGGAGGTTCTAGCCAGGAGGGAAATAGCAAAATAAAGTAAAATAAAAGCCATGGGGCATATAGGAAGAAACCACCCGTGGGTAGAGACTGGGCCATGAGGGTCCCCAGGCAGGTAAAAGTCTGGAGTTAGCAGGCGTGGGGTGTATATTGGAAGAATGTGTGCATTTGGGGCTGTCACTCAGCAACCTGATCCTTGAAGCATGAAGGTTTCAATAACATGACTGAACAAATGGAAACTTTGAGTTCCTCTCCTCTCAGACTTCTGAGGGGGTTTTGGGGAGGTTGTATTTTAACAGTCCTGTGATTAGAGGCATTGAGTAGGCAGAGTCCCATGAGGCCAAAGAGTTGGGGAGTCCCTGAAGAAAAGGATCAGTAGACACCAAACAGCAGTCCCCACCTACTCCACCCCAGGTCTGGCCTGTCTCCACATCGCCACATTGCAGAGGAACCAATCACTCATGGAACTGCTGCTTCAGAACGGAGCTGACATTGACGCACAGGTGAGGCCACCAATCAGGGCGCCACCTGGCCCGCCACCTGCCACCATCTGGTCTAGCTGCAGGTCCCCTGCTAGTGTTAAACTCAGGGCGCCACCTGGCCCGCCACCTGCCACCATCTGGTCCCCTGCAGGTCCCCTGCTAGTGTTAAACTCAGGGCGCCACCTGGCCCGCCACCTGCCACCATCTGGTCCCCTGCAGGTCCCCTGCTAGTGTTAAACTCAGGGCGCCACCTGGCCCGCCACCTGCCACCATCTGGTGTAGCTGTGGGTCCCCTGCTAGTGTTAAACTCAGGGCGCCACCTGGCCCGCCACCATCTGGTGTAGCTGTGGGTCCCCTGCTAGTGTTAAACTCAGGGCGCCACCTGCCACCATCTGGTCACCTGCGGGTCCCCTGCTAGTGTTAAACTCAGGGCGCCACCTGGCCCGCCACCTGCCACCATCAGGTCCCCTGCAGGTCCCCTGCTAGTGTTAAACTCCAGAGCTCAGACTCAGCCTGTTACCTCTTGACATTCATAACTGACACCTCCACTCACCTCCAGGAGGCCACCAGTGGAAAGACCGCACTGCACCTGGCCGTGGAAACCCAGGAGCGCAGCCTGGTGCAGTTCCTGCTCCGGGCTGGTGCCCGGGTAGATGCCCGCATGCTCAATGGTTGCACGCCTTTGCATCTGGCAGCCGGCCGGGGCCTCAACAGCATCTCATCCACTCTGTGTGAGGCTGGTGCCGACTCCCTGCTGCTGAATGTAGAAGATGAGACACCCCAGGACCTGGCTGAGGATGTAAGAGACATACGCTCTGCCTTACAGGGCCTCCCACCCATAACAGAGTTGGGCTCTTTCAACTAGGCAAAGGACCTCTGCCTCATTAACTAAGTTAACAGTGCTGGGGTCAGGTTGGGAATGCAACTCAGTGGACAGAGGGCTTGCTTAGCATGTAAGAGGCTCTGGGTTCAGTCCCCAGAACCACATAAAGTGGCATTTACCTGTAATTCCAGCACTTGGGGAATGGGGGCGGAAAGATCAAATACTGAAGGTCTGAACAGGACTGAAGCTTAACAACTGTGACATCTTGGGCTGTCTTTGGCTCTCAGCCAGTTTCCTAAACTAGTCAGGCCCAAAGAGCCCTGGACTCTGACAAGAGCGAATCAGTGATGGAAGGCAAAGCCATGCTGAGGTCCGTGAGAACACAAAGAGCAATACCCATCTGCACGCAGCTTCAGCAAATGTCTGCAGCATATAAACCTATACCTGGTCCAGGTCTTAGACCCTTTTTTTCTTTTCAAGACAGGGTTTCTCTGTGTAACAGCCCTGACTGTCCTGGAATTCACTTTGTAGACCAGGCTGCCCTCAAACTCACAGAGATCCACCTGCCTCTGCCTCTTGAGTGCTGGGATTGAAAGCGTGCACCGCCACCACCTGGCAAAACTCTTACTTTATTTTTTTTCTGAGACAGTTTCTCTGTAGCTTTGGAACCTGTTCTGGAACTCACTCTGTAGACCAGGCTGACCTTGAATTCACAGGGATCTGCCTGCCTCTTCCTCCTGAGTACTGGGATTAAAGGTGTGCACCTTCCCCTACCAGCAAAACTCATATTTTCTATACATAAAAAATATTCAGCCAGGTTTGCCGGCACATGCCTTAAGTCCCAGCACTTGAGAGGCAAAGGCAGGCATATCTCTGTGAGTTTGAGGCCAGCCTGCTCTACGAAGTGAGTTCCAGGACAGCCAAGGTGGTTACTCAGAGAAACCCTGTCTCAAAAACAAACAAACAAAAATACTCAAAGTATGTAATGCTCTTCTTTCCCCACTCCCCCAACACCACCAACAAAGAATAGTCCAGTGGACTGGATCAGCTCTAAATCACTCTGCATGACTTATAGAGTTTGTCTAAAGCTTTGGGGCTCTGCCATGCCCAGGTCACTCACTGTCTGGGAAGTTAGTATTGATAGAGTTCTTACCAGCTCCCTACTGCCCTCTCTCATGACCTTAACTCTGTTCCTCACCATTGTCTTCCTCAGCTCCTTTCTTATTTGCCCTTTGATGACCTGAAAATCTCCGGGAAGCCACTGCTGTGTACTGACTGAAGCCAGGCCAGGGGTCCCACCTTTTCCTACCTGGAAGCTGAAGCCACAGCTGCTGCAGTTGGGGCCCAAGCAGCATGCCCCCCTGCAGAGGCCGGAGCCTGGGGCTAGTGTAGTCCTAACAGGAGAGGAAGGATTACAAACGAGGAAGCCGGTCTGGAAGGAAGAACTTCCCAGGTGGACAGGATGGAGATCCTTGAAAGACCCTCAAAGCCCCAGGTATCCCGAGTGAAGCCTGCTTGCTTCTGTTGAAGATGGCATGGGATGAAACTGACAACCATCAGGAAAACGGATGAGCAAGGAGGACCCTGAGGGGCCTTATCTAAAACCCCTTTGTGAGCGTGCTTGGGACTGCAGGTTGAACCTAGAGCCTCCCAATGGTAGGCAAGCTTACTATCAAGTAGCTCTATCCCCAGCCCTCTTTTTACTTTTAATTTTGTGGCAGGCTCTCATTGGGTTGCCTGAGATGGCCTGGAACACACTCTGTAGCCCAAGCAGTCCTTGAACTAGGATCCTTCTGTGCAACCTCCTGAGTAACTGGGATTATGGGTCTGATGGCAGTGGGCCTGGGAAAACACGCTTGTCTAAAGACTTCATACTTAAGGCTCCAAACTGAGCCTTTGGAAAGGGAGAATTCTGTAACATGACACTAAAATGGAAAAGAGAGACTTTAAAAAAAATGTTTCCCTTCTACAGTTGTTTGCATAGGCAGGCCGGACCTGTGATCCCGAGGTAAGGACAGAGACAGAAACTGGCCCTGAGCAAGGGGAGTAGGGCCTTGTCACCCGGGTAGCAGAATTATAACATTTGCTGGGTAGGGTGGGAGGCCTGGGAGTTCTCAGGCCTGCTTCCTGCCATCACAGACACATCCACACAGACACAGAAACATGTCCCTGGAGATGCTGGGGACGTTGAGCACAAGAGAGCTGCAACTCTACTATTCTTCCTCTTAGATTCCACACACTGAGGGCCCTACCAAGTCAGGCCCATGACTGGCATGAAGAACAAGAAGAAATAAACCAACATAGTTGTGATGCTTAGCGCTTATAAACCCTAAGCAAGTGCATCCTGTGAGTGAGACAGCTATTAAAACTATAGACAACTAAATACATGGTCAGAAGTTGCAATGGGTGCTGGGAAGGGGAAAACTAGCAGAAAGGAGGACAGTGGAGTGGGTGGAGAACCATTCTTTGGGTGGCCAAGGAAGCTTCAGATGGGTGGCCTAGAAACTGGGACATAGAGCCTGGTGGTGGTTATCACACACCTTTAATCCCAGCACTTGGGTGACAGAGGCAGGTGGATCTCTGTGAGTTGGAGGTTAGCCTGGTCTACAAAGTGAGTTTCAGGACAGCCAGGGCTGTTACACAGAAAAACCCTGTCTCGAAAAACCAATAGAGACAGAGAGAAGTTGTGACATAGGATGAGAAAAGAAAGGGGCAGAGCATTGGGGGAAGGCCTCCCATGAGTTAAAGGAACTGAAAACAGGTCAGCAGGATTCTACAGTCGAGTGAGTGGGCGAGGAGGACGCACGAGGTCGTGCAGTGTCTCGAAGGTCACGGTCACCGGTACTAGGGGGATAACAGGAAGGAGACATTGTTAGAAAAAGGTAAAACATAAGGGGAAGTGCTTGGTCTCAGATACTCAAAAGTCCAGTCCGCTAGGTGGCAATAGTCGTCACTGTGTCTGGGATGGCAAGGGTTGATGGTTGTGACCAAGCAAGCTGACGAATAGGGAGGGAGTCCCAACTGGGGTTCCCCGCAAGAACCGGGCCTGGTCTGCCTCCGGGCCGCGCGGGGGCGCTGTGGCCGGGGCGCCGCGGAGGGGCTCAGGCGGGGAGGGGGCGGGAAGAGCGCGGCACTTCCGCTGGCTGGCTGGCTAGCTGGCTGCTGGAGCGGGCGGCGAAGGGAGCGGAGGGAGAGTGCGGCCCGGGGATTCGCATTCCCCGGTCCCCCCTCCGCCCCACGCGGCTGGGCCATGGACACCAGGTGGGGGGGCTCGGCCAGCCATGGCCCACGTGACTGAGACCCCGGGGCCACGTGACCGAGACCCCAGGGCTCGGGAGGCGGGGTGGGGTCCTCCAGCTGCAGACCCCGCGTGGCGCTGTCAGGGAGCCGGTGTGGGTGGGGGCGCGGCGTGTGGCCTGTGTTCCTGGGGGGCTTCGGGAGTGTAGTCCGGAGGAGATGGGATTGTGGCGCTCCGGAGCGGGAAGGGGGGGGCGCCTGTGGCCTGAGCTGCCCGCGCGCTGGAGGGAACAGAGGCGACCTATGTGGCTGGGCAGGCGGGGCCGCCCCCGGGAAGGGAGGAGGTTCTGCCTGGCCTGCGTCGGACCCCCCGAGAGAGAGGGAGAGAGAGGCTCTTTGTCCGTCCCGCTGGACTGCAGCGGAGGGGGCGGGGACGCCACTGGGCACTTCCCTGGTACAGTCCCCTCCGGAGGGCAGAGGGGCTGAAGAGCTGCAACCCTAATCGCTGCTTTGGCTGTCCCAGCAGATGGTGGACAGTGGTGGTCCTCGCCGTGCTCCCTTCTTTGGGAGCAGGTGGAGAGTCACCCGAAGCCCCTCCGCAGTCCTGGACACAGCTGTGGTTCTTCCGCTTTTTCTTCAATGCTGCTGGCTATGCCAGCTTTATGGTACCTGGCTACCTTCTGGTGCAATACTTAAGACGGAAGAACTACCTAGAGACAGGTAATGTGGACAAAGGGTAGGGAAACAAACCAGGTTCTATTGCAGGTGTTGACAGACATTCAAAGCGGACTGTGACTTGGGAAGGGAGGGAGGTCAGTAGGTCGAGGTGGGGGGCTTCCTGACTGCTCTGGAAAAGTTGTGCGGCTTGACTTTGTGTGTCTTCTTCAGGCAGGGGTCTCTGCTTTCCGCTGGTGAAAGCCTGTGTGTTTGGCAGTGAGCCCAAGGCTTCTGATGAGGTTCCACTAACTCCGCGGGCAGATGCTACAGCAGATACTACCCCGTCTTGGCAGATCCTGAAGCTGGTCTTCTGTACCTCGGGGCTCCAGGTAAGTAACAGGCTCCCCTTCTCTTGCAAGATTGGGTCCAGATAGCCAGGAACTTAATAAAACAAAAGTTGTCCTGCCCACACCAAAGGTTTGTTGATTTAGGTATGGTTTGTGTCCTTTCAGGACCAGGACACGGCCCCACCCTGAAAGTGTTGAAGTGCTTTCTTCCTCTTACCTTTTCCTCCTTCAACACCTGTACTGAAATTTCACCATACACATATGTAATGATGTCTAGTGTGTCTTTTCTGTATTTTTTTTCTGTGCTCTTTTTCTGTTTTGTGTACTATATCTAATATATAATCTCACTGACAAAATTTTGGGGAATCCCAGGCAAGATGGCAAAACTTGGAAGCTGAAACAGAAGGATTGAAACTTCAAGGCCTACACCTGGCGGTGATGGCACTCACCTCTAATCCCAGCACTCTAGAGGCAGAGGCTCGAGGACATCTCTGAGTTCAAGGCCAGCCTAGTCTACAAAGTAAATCCCAGGACAGCCAGAGCTACACAAAGAAACCCTGCCTTGAAAAGGGGGGGGGGGGGAAGAAGGTGAGAGAGGGTCAAGGCCTGCCTGAGCAATTTAGTGTGAGAGTCTGTCAAAACATAAAATAAATCAAGCATTATGGTGGGTTTGTCTCAGCATGTGGGAGGCAGAGCAGGTGGATCTCTGAGTTGGAGATAACCCTGGTTTACATGTCAAGTTTCAGGATAACTAGGACTGCGTAGTGAGACCTGTCTGAAAATAATAAAATAATTGTGGGAGGGGCTCTGGGAATACAACCCAATAGTAGAGCCCTTTCCTGCCATGCACAAACCTTAGACGATCCCCAGGACCACACACACAAGAATTTAGGCAGCCTCTCTGTGTGGGGGGATACTATCACAGGCCATAGTTTGGAGTGGATGCCAGTTCACCTTAGATATATGTTGAACTGAAAGCAGCCAGCCCTCCCTGAGGCTTCCAAACATTCCAATTTATTTTGAATTGGTTCAAAATAAAACTTTATATGGTATATGGAGCCAGCTCTAATGAACACTTGTGCCAAGAAGACGGACAGTGTCCAGTCCTGAAGCGGGTGTCACTATGTTCTCAACTCCATTTGATTCCCTGCAAGGTGCAGTAAAGCTTAGGAAAGAAACCTCTACTAGAGAGAAACCAAGGATGCTGTCAGTTACGTCACATGCCATCCGCCCAAGGAAGGGAGAAAAATGAAGGCTTCTGCCTTTTCCTTTCCTTGTTTACTAATGCCATGCTTCCCGTCCTCCCCCAGGTGTCCTATCTGACTTGGGGTGTACTGCAGGAAAGAGTGATGACCGGCAGCTATGGAGCCACAGCCACATCACCAGGCGAGCACTTCACGGACTCACAGTTCCTGGTGCTAATGAACCGTGTGCTGGCATTGATCGTGGCAGGTCTCTACTGTCTCCTACGCAAGCAACCCCGTCATGGGGCACCTATGTACCGTTACTCTTTTGCCAGTCTGTCAAATGTGCTTAGCAGCTGGTGCCAATATGAAGCACTTAAATTTGTCAGCTTCCCTACCCAGGTACTGGCCAAGGCCTCCAAGGTGATTCCTGTCATGATGATGGGAAAGCTGGTATCTAGACGAAGCTATGAACACTGGGAATACCTGACTGCTGGCCTCATCTCCATTGGGGTTAGCATGTTTCTGCTGTCTAGTGGACCGGAGCCACGAAGCTCTCCAGCCACCACACTCTCAGGCTTGGTCCTACTGGCAGGCTACATCGCTTTTGACAGCTTCACCTCAAACTGGCAGGATGCCCTGTTTGCCTATAAGATGTCTTCAGTGCAGATGATGTTTGGGGTCAATTTATTCTCCTGTCTTTTCACAGTAGGCTCACTACTGGAGCAGGGAGCCCTACTAGAGGGAGCCCGCTTCATGGGGCGGCACAGTGAGTTTGCACTCCATGCCCTCCTCCTCTCCATCTGCTCTGCCTTCGGTCAGCTCTTCATCTTCTACACCATTGGACAGTTTGGAGCCGCCGTCTTCACCATCATCATGACTCTCCGCCAGGCTATTGCCATCCTTCTCTCCTGCCTTCTCTATGGTCACACTGTCACTGTGGTGGGGGGACTAGGAGTAGCTGTGGTCTTCACTGCCCTACTACTCAGAGTCTATGCCCGGGGCCGTAAGCAGCGGGGAAAGGCTGCACCGACCGAGCCCCCTGTGCAGAAGGTATGAGGAATGGAGTAAGGACCCTCATTCTGGTTTTCTGTAGCTTCTCAGAGGCACTGGCTCAAGGGCAAAATATTCTCAGTGTACAGCAGAGGATTGGAGTCCTGGAGGCAGCCTCTTTTGCCTTAAGAGCCCCACCTACTACTATTCATGCAAGTGGCAGTTGTGGGTCTGAGTTAGGAGATAATCCAAATGGAGGTCCCCCAATCTGAGATGAGCTGGTGGACCTGTGAACCAGCACCAGGCCTTTGCTTGTTACCCTAATACCCACCCAAGAACAGCACAAAAAAAAGTTTACAGGCCCTAATGTGGTTTCCCTTGGGGGGGGGGGTTCGTCAGTGAAAATGGTGCTGTGCCAAAGGCAAGAGCCCTGCCCAGCCCCTTGGGGCCCTTGTGTTCTTTGCTCAAGTTTTGGTACCTGTCACCTTTTGCTCTTATTTGATTAAACTGCAGCAGTGACTTGGCCATGTGTTTTGGTTGGCTAAAAGGGACTCAAGGGAGGAAGTGAATGTATCAACCACCACAGCATCCTGAGGGTTACATGGAGAACAGGACTACATAAAACTGCATTTCCTTTATTTTGCATACTTTTAATTTCAGAACAAAATAAAACAAAAAAACACAATACACAATACCCAACCCTGCTATTCTGTGGGAGGGGATTTTTTTTCCTGCCTTAAGGCACAAGACAGGATAAGAGATCCTCTAGCATGAGCAGAGAGCCAGGTAGGTCAGGGCCAGTCAAGGCTGCTGG
>PVIU01029972.1:0-16758 GCA_004026605.1 Ondatra zibethicus | reverse complement strand
ATTACTGTTATTAATTGAGGTATTGTTTCTTGCAAGGTGAGGCAGGAGTTTCTCATGATCATGTACGTGAGTAAGGGGAGGTTTCAGAGTTGAGGTAATGCTTTTTAGTCTGTATAAAAAGCCATATAAAATAAGGCTTGTTATGCAGTTGTTCATACTCTGCATCCCCTGTGTCTTAATTTGTGTGAGACCCTTACCCAGGGACACCAACGCACTAGACGTTGACAGAAGAAGACACTGAAAACATTTTGTTTTGTGTTCCAACCCTATGAAAGTTCAGAAAGGGAAAAGTCTATGGAGGCTATAGGCATCAAAGGTGAAATGCATGATTGAGTAGACTTCTGGCCATTTCGGAGAAAGTAAAACTATGCTGGGTGTTACTGTAACAATGAGCAGCTGTCATCATACCAACAGGCTTGCTCATAGGTCAGTCTGGTGGGGGTAAATACTCAGTTGGGGTTCCCTTATCCAAAATGACTTTGGTTTGTGTCACAATGAACAAAAAGTAGCTAGCACAACTTCAGAATCTTGTTAGGTAAATAAGAGAGTTTAATTAGAGTTTTTTGTTGGTGTATAAGTGCAGGATTACTTACAACATCAGGAACAAATCATGGGTGGATTTTCTTGAGAGGAGTCTCCTTCACACCAGCAATTGTGGAACACTTAGATATCCTCAGGGGTAGGGGGAGCTTTTTGTACCTACTGCATGGACCACTTGTGGTCAGTCCTGTGTGCTGCATTATTAACCTTGTAAACTCTTTCCCACCTTCTGTGAAGAAATTTTAATAGGCCCAATATTTTTAAGTCTCATGTAAGTAATCACAACTGCTCTGCTATGCTCTATTCAACATAGCAACAGCCGTGACTCAGCCAGAGGACAAGGTTCTACAATAGAAGTTAATGAGGTTTCATCTCATCCTGTCACATGATTTTGTTGCTGGCTTGAAATTTCATTTGGGAAGGAATCTACATTTGTTAATGTGTAGCAATATCTAAAAATTAGTTGTATTCTGATTAACATGTACTGTGCAAATATTTTAGATGTTCTTATGTACTTAGACTGAGACTACAGATAGGAAGGTGTAAGTAATAGAGCAGGGAATTACACAAGCTGCCATTATATTGGAAATCCTATTTCCTTTCATTAAATGCTATTTCATAGTTATAACTTATATTGATTGTCTCACAATCTCAGAATGTCTGTATATATGGTCATTCTTTAAAATGTTTCTCTTTTTTATTGCATGCTATTGTTTATATGTTTTTGCCTGTAATTACTCAAATACTTATTTGGCTAATGAAAGGACAATGGTTGATGCATAGAGATCCTAAGATGAATAGGTAATGGCTAGTATAGGAGGTCCTTCTGTATTTGTGTTGCTTTCATTGGTTGAATAAAGAAACTGCTTTGGCCTTTGGATAGGGCAGAACTTAGATAGATGCGGAAAAGAGAAATGAATGCTGGGAGAAAGAAGGCAGGCAGAGAGAGCCACCATGGAGTCACCAGAGGCAGACATACTGAATCTTTCCCAGTAAGCCACGACCTCATGGTAAATACAGATTAATAGAAGTGGGTTAGATTAAGATGTGAGAGTTGGCCAAGAAGAGGCTAGATATAATGGGCCAGGCAGTAATTTAATTAATACAATTTCTGTGTGGTTATTTCGGGTATAAGCTAGCCAGGTAGTGCCATACTACAAATGGCACCAAAGTAGTTAATCTACTGCAAGACTCTACAAATATGAAAATCTTGCCTTTTTAGGAAAATAGGGTTGTATAACCTGGTGATAGTAACCACAATGACTCCATGAACCACATTTTAAAAAACTAAAGTTTCCCTTCCTTGGTTATGATAGCAACACTTTAGTATCCAGTAGTCACATGTCACCAGAGAGCATAGCCATAGGCTATTTCTGTCAAAACAAGCAGTTCTACTTGGCAACACTAGCAGAATCAAAATAGCCATGTGACATAGCAAGGAGCTTGGCTAATAACTGGACTAGTCACTACCATTGTTACTGACACTCAGTTCAATGAGGAAGTATAATTAAATCCTTTGAATGTTAATGCATAGCTTGAAATATTACAAATAACAAGTTTTGAAATTATAATGATGATATTAATATCAGTAGTAATTATAACAATATATCATCTTTTATATATCTAGTTTTTCAGATTTTATTACAGAGATTTTTTTCTTAATTTGTTTTTCAAGAATAGTTATCATTGTGCAACAATATAATAATATTTACTGCAGTATGCTTGGACTGGGGAGTTGATTCCAAAATGATATTTTCAGAAATAATATTGTGAAGAACACATGACATTTTTGGCTGTTATGTGTGGGTGCTTACATTTGTTCACACCTAGGTTTCCTGGAGCACCCATATCTTGCCTCTGCCTTATAATTTGTGTTTACCTTCTCATTTGTCTTGGATGCTCTTCCTTATATATTTTCATGGTTGAATAACTTTATAAAAATGTTTTTATTAAGAATTTCATAAATGCATTTAATGTATTTTGATCAAATCCATACTCATTCCCTCCCTTCTAATTGTTTCCCCATCACCCGTTGCTTTTCTCTTTCAACTTCCTAGTAGGGCTAGCTTGATATTGTGTATGTAGATGTAACTACTGGGAGTTCATGTTGTGCAAATATTAAATGTTTGTTAAGTCTTTATCTACCAATTATCATAACACCCTTTCAAACTCTCTTACAGTATCAAAACTATTGTCTTAGCATTTTTATTATATGAACTTGTAAAGTATGTTTTATTTTACACTGCAATGAAAATTAAGCTCCCAGAAATTGTCCTTGTCTGATTTCAAGTCAGATATCTTTACACTGATAATGTCTTCCCTTTAGATTTCAGAATCAGGGCTACATATCTCAAAAGCTCTTTTGTATTACATATACTCCTTCTACTTTTATTTTATACTTATACTTTTATTTTAGTTCCTGTATGTTTTCTTTTAGCGATTACCATATGTTATTGTTTTGCCCATGGAAACACACACATACTACACCAGAACAAACACTTCCTAGAGTGAGCTCTGGTGTTAAGAAGACCATTTTTTCAAATTGATTTCTCTGAACTGGGGAAATAGGGACACTTTTAAAATACTGCATTCTTTTAGATTATTATTCATACTTACTTTATCAGCTCAGCCATTTAAAGGGTGCAGCCTATGGAGCAGTTTTGGACACAGAACTCTGCAAGTACTAGAACTGCAAGTGCATCACTTTTAGAACATTTTATAACATGAGAGCAAAATCTCCAACATCTTGGTTGTCAACACTCATCTTCTCTTTCCAGTTCTTTCTTCTACAAGCCCTGACCAAAGGTAGTTGATGCTTGACTTTCTATTTTTGTGTTTTGTGTGATAGAAGTACACATTTTATAGTAAGGGTGCTAGTTTCACACTCTTTGTTGATCTGTGTGCTTAGCTATTGTGGAAAGGTGCATATGCATGCACACACACACACACACACACATACACATGCACACACTTTTAAAAGTGTAAAACAAAATCTACAGACATCACACACAGAAATTCCTGAGGAATTAGCAAATGAATACAACGATCAGTAAGCTTGGATATATACATGGATACATGAAGAAAATGCTCAGGATAATATAAATTATGGTATCTAGGCTGTTGGTACATTTATTCTTATTGTACGGCCCTTCCAATATTTTTCAGTGGATTAAAACTTTCTAAAAAAAAGGTAGCTGATACACAAAAGTTTGTGGACTATGCAACATCTAAATTTAATCCAAAAGAAAAAATTTAAGAACATAATAGACTTTGGGTAAGTGCATGTTAGAGTATGTAAGATGAAGTATTCTGATGTGACAGTTTAATTTGGAATTAAAAACAAAACAAAAGCCAGACAAAGCAAGCATAACAAAACCAGAAAGAATAGATAACTTCAAGCATTGAGGTGAGCAACATTCTTATTCTAAAGTCAAGGAGAGTGTATATGGCTATCTCTTATTAAATTCATTTTTTTCTCACCTTTAATTTTTTTCTGAATAAAGTGCTGGAACAAACAAAAAGACTCTTATGTAAGTGTTGAGATACTTTATCAATAGCGAACTTTGGAGACATTTGAATATAAAAGAATTTGCTACAGCATTGTTTGGATGAAAGCAGAACGCAATGGGAACAGTTCATGGTTCTCTGCTGCTTCTTTCCATGTGTGACACGAGAATATGCCACAGGCATCTCATGGATATTCTCAGGAGCTGAAAAGCATCATCTGGAAACAACTTTTAAAGACCATTGTCGACTCAGTGCTTCATTTTTTGCAAAATATGATTGTATTTTTACCTATTTATAGTGAACACCTGAAAGCCAATGCTTTCATGTTTCTGCTTTATGTGTGTATCAGAATGTAAATGTATTCACTTTCAGTGAAAACAAAAATACTTAATGCATAAATATGCATAGATTTCCATGGATATGGAGAAGAACTTGAAATCTGCATAGTGTCATAGTACTTACCTGGTTTTGCTGAAGCCCCAATCACATTGCTTTCTCCCATTGACCTCTTTTCAAGCTTTACAAATATGTTAAAAACACAATTAGAATATTTGTATCAAAATTCTTTAAAATAAAAGAAACCTCAACATTATGACACTGAGATTTTGTTTTTGTTTTTTTCATTTCTCTCTTTCTCTCCCCCTCTCTCTGGATGTGTGTGTGTGTGTGTGGGGGGGGGGAAATGCTCTGTGCACATATCTGCAGAGGTCAAAGGAGACCATCAAGTATCCTGCTGTGCCGTTCTTTTTCTCTAATCTTAAGATGGGGTCTGTCACTGAAGTGAGATCTAGTCTGGTGGCTCCCAACCCCAGGGATCCTCTTGTTTCCACTACTCTGCCCTGCTCTGGGGCTATAGGGGCAAAACCCCATAACTGGATTTTTGCATGGGTGGTGGTAAGTTAAACTCAGGTCCTCATGCTTGTACAGCCAATTGTAGGCACACACTGTGATTTTTATGATGAATCTTCTGTGAGGAATATGGATTATAATTGACTATACTGGGGAACCAGAGCAACAACCTTACCTTAATATCTTGGATAGTTCATTTTCTACAGTTAAATAGTTTCATATTACTGTTACTAAAATTGTACTCTTAATGCCCTGGATGGATAGTATTTCATATTCTTAAGTTTCAACTTCCTTATCTTTAAAATGGGGATAATAGCTAGCTCAATAGAGATAATAAATCATAAATAAGGTAGTGAAAATGAATATTTCCCATCCAATTTTCTTGATTTAGTCATTAATGGCATTAGTTGGAAACATATAAGTTCCAAATAATTATTAGATTTTTTTCACCTCATTGGCTAAATCTAAAATTAATTTTAAATTAATTGACTGTAAGTGAAAGAAACTTGCTATAATGTTAGTTTTCAACTATAAGGCAAGTATTCAAGGGCTAAAGATTGAATTTTGAAATTAGTTACAGTTGCTTGAGCCACTATTTATAACATATTTGGATTGCAAGGACTTTTGTCTTTATGAAACACACACGCCTTATGTATCATTGATCTGTGATTTGAAGGAGAAACATCCAGTGTACACCTGCACCAAGCTCATAAGTTAGCAAGTCAACATATGCATGAGATAAAAATATATTTGATTTAATTTCTACACATGCTGTCTAGCAACATATTTTCATTGATCATAGTTAATATTTTTGAAAGTAACATAACATAATTTCCTTTGCTTCCATTCTCTTTTCCTACTATTATGACAACTTCTAAATGTCTCATGTATAGCCTAATTTTTAAAGCAATGTATTATCATTAAATATTTTATTACATTAAAATATTAAAATGACACAATATAATAAATATTTTTCCAGAATCTCTACTCTCTTTCTGAAAAATATTATCTTGTTTTATTCACTGAAAATTTCACTTGCTCTTAATAAAGTTTCAGATGTTATTTTTTTTACAACTCATGTAAGTATATTCAGTTTATAATAGTAACAATTAATTAGTTTACCTCAAATAATCTAAAAGTCATTTCTTTATCAAAGTTTAACATTTCTCATGACAAAATCCATCATTGAATAGTTTTCTTTTTCTACATTTTATATTATTTAAACACATAAAATTTGAATAAAGGTTAATCATATTCTTCCCCTCATTAAGAATTTTTTATCTCAGTGAATGTATAGTTATAATAGTCTTGTTGTTTTCTCTACCACATTTCCTGTACTGTTGCTCAAATAATATCATTACAAGCTAAAGATTTATATTTAAAGAATAAAGCTGACTGTTACATCTATAAGACAACCCCTTCTCCTAAGATTCAAAGGTCACAGGAGAAGAGGGGACAGAAAGATGATAAATGACAGAGGAACCGGAAATTGTGAGAAATCGTGAGAGAAGCTATATCCATGAAGTTTCACCAACGTGGCTACCTAAGCAAGACCTGAACATGGCTGACACCCATAAACAACGTAACAACAAAGGCATCAACCTTAGAGAACTACAGCCAACCAAGGACTAATGAGAGTGGTAGAAATAATCCTTCCAAGGGTAGGGTCCCAAAGTTTGTTATCCAATACCGAGTGGTAAGTCCTGAAGCCTGAAATAATATACATAGAAGTGACTTTATATAAATTGTGAAGATTGTATTAATATATTCAGGAATATCCCCCCCACTAATACAAACACAAATACACAATAACAACAACAACTTTTAAAGAAATAGAGGCCATGTATTTGAGAGAGAGCAAAGGGGTGCATTGTAAGTGTTGAATGGAAGAAAGGAAAGAGGGAAGATGATGTAATTATATTTTAATTAAGAAAAATAAAAATGTCTAAAGCAAATAAATAAAAATGAATAGGCTTGGTATAAAGATGTGATCACATAGCTATCTGAACCAGCAGTTCTTTCCATCATCAATTCATAATCACTACCTTTAGTGTCAATAATAACATCAGATCTTTCCAAACATGGAAAGCAAAAGTAACATGTGAACAAACCTTTTTAAACATTTTTTTAAATTTTTAAAGTTGTAATTCTATCAATCTCCCCTTCCTTTTATCCTTCCAATCTGTCCCGTGTACCTCCTCGCTCTCTGTCTCTTAAATTAATGGAATATTTTCCCTTTCCATTTTTCTTTGTTTTCAAAAAATGGTTTTAATCCAAACGGGATTAAGTAACTTCCACTTCCTTCCTTGCATACCTACAGTCTCTCCCAAGTATGCTTCTTAAGGTGCTTCTGTACCCTCACTCTCAAACAGATTATTATTGTTACATATACATACATAATATCTAACCTACAGTTCATTTTTGTTGCGTGTATATATATGGTTTCAGAGCTGACCACTCTACATTAGATAGCCCATAAGGTCTATTCCTGGAAGAGGATATTTCTCCTTCTCCCAGCAGCCATTAGTTACTTGTGATTCTTTGTTAGGGGTGACATGAGGTTTCTCCCCTTCTGCATTACCATGTCCTTTGGTATCTTCATTATCCAGTCTTGCTTATACAGTCAATAGTAGGAGACTGCTTCACAGTAGGCTTCCTGTTATTCTGGCTCTTACAATCTTTTTGTATTAAAATATAATTTGAAGAAATTTGTAGTCAATGAGTCATGTAATGAACTATGATTGAGGATTCTAACATACGAGTAGCAAGAAACTTGCTTCTGCATATTCCTATTGGATTCTTCCTTCCTCATCCTTTTCAGGTGTCATTGTCTTTTGCTTTATAAAACATTCATCTCAGATATGAAAGATTTTGGAGAATCTTTAAAAAAAGTTTTTTTTTTAAAAAAAGATCCATTTTGAAGTTTTTATTAGTTTGTATTTATGACTACGTGCATGTACTTGCTTGAATTTATGTGCACTTGTGTCTTCAGGAGCCTATGAAAGATCAGAAAAGGATTGAGTTTTCTGGAACTGGAGTTACAGATGCTGGGAACAACATCTAGGTATTCTGCATGCTTTTTCTTTGAGATTATAATATGATTACATCATTTCCCCATTCCCTGTCCTCCTCTCAAACCTTTCCATGTATCCCTCCTTACTCTCTACCAAATTCATGACCTCATTTTTCATTAATTGTTGTTACATGCATGTATGCACATGTATGTGTGTATATCATATAATGTATAATTCCTAAATATAATCTCCTCAGTCTTGTTATTGCTCATATAGATGTTTTCAGGGCTGACCATTTGGTTTTGGATAACCAATTGATGAGCTCTTCCATGGAGAAGATTATTTCCCCACTCTGAGCATTCCTAAGTTGCCTACAATTCTTTGTGTGGAGTTGACTGCTTAACCATTTTTGCAGAACTCACAAGGGATTTTCCTTCCAAATTAACTTATTTTATGTGTATAGGTGTATGTGTACCTCATAGGTTTCTGGCTCCAACAGCAGAAAAAAGAGAGATTTAAATCCTCTGCAACTGGAGTTATACATGATTGAAAGCAGCAAATATTTTTAATCAAGCTACCTTTCTAGCCCTAAAGAGATTTTTAAAAAAATCAAAGCAAAACATAATAAACTGATTCATAATGAAAATATAAAAAATTAATAATTAAAAATTAAATCTTCAATCATGCTAAAACTGTGGAGAACATGAAGAAATTAGATAATTTCAGAAGCATAAATTGAATTTGATTGTTAATCTTGATTATTTCAATCAAGGTCTTCTGTTAGCTTGGGCGAAAACAATTTTCAGTAGCATATAATTGAAAAGTCATAAACTGCTCTTAAGAAATGAAATGGAGTTGAGCCACATTCAAATGATTTCAATTAGGGCTCAGCAAAGGCATTTTAAATTGCCTTTGTTGCTGGCAGGGTCAAAGGGTCCACTCTGACCAGTTCTTTTCTCACACTGTCACTTTTAGATTTAAGCGTCAGGATTAGACTAACATATTGTTCTTACCTTGGTTGTCTATTTAATGATGCTTTGAACAGCCTAAGGCAGACAATATGATTAGATTGTGTATGGTGCCATTACAAATGAACATGTATCAGTATTATTTAGAGAACAAAGGAGAAACTAAGACATACTTGCTTGGGCAGGATATTGCTACATTTGATTTGAACAAAGTAGCTCTTAGACTGATAGCAGAATTTATTTACTGGTGGACAAATACATTTATTGTATCTGACCTTGGAAAAAATTATTTGTGTCTGTCCCTCTGGATTTTATGTCCTCTTGTCCAAAGGTGCCATAAACTCAGATGAAATCTTCTATGTAACACATCCTCAGAGGAGTCCTTTGTTAGTACATTTCTTTTTCAAGCTTTCTATTCTATCATATCAATTCATAAATGTCTTAGTTACAAGTAGGAAATGAAGCAAAGGTTGGAATAGTCTATTAAAATAATTCTGAGAGTACAAAGTAAATGCATATTCTCCATGTTCAGAAAGCAGGACGTCGAGATCATAGCATGAATCTGAGTATGACTATGTTGTTCTAATCTCTACACTAAAAGCATTCTGTATACAAGCAGTCGTCAGCAGCACTCTATTGAAAATTTTATTTGAAACCAGGGCTGGAATTTGTTATTCTACTAATGCAAAGCTAGTGAGTGCCAGTTATGCACAGCTCAGTGTTTTCCATACACTGGGTGATCTTGTTTTCAGCATACATTTCTGTGTTCATGAGCAGCAACCCCACACATTGTCTCCACAAACAAAGGAAACAGTACTTGAAACATGAAGTTTACATCAGTGCAATAAAAAGGGAGGAGGAAAAAAATTTGTTCTGATAACATTAGCATATCTCTTAAGTAAAATATTCATCATTTTCTGTTGCCAACTTGTTTCTTCATTAGAAGTTAAAAATGATATAATAATATAAATGAAATTAATTATATATCTTGGACTTATGCAAACACTATAATTCACATAATATATTGAATGTGTTTTCTATTTTATTATGAATCTCTCAAGCATATATAAGATTATTAAAATTATTCTCATTTTGAAAGTATGGAAATTTAAATTTTAGGATGAAAACTTTGCTTAGAATACTTGACTGCAGTTCTCATGCCAGAGCTCCCTTAATTCTTTTGGTTCTTTGGACAAAATTAAAACTAATTATTTTTGAAACATTAATATAAAATATTTCATTGGAAACTATGAGTTGCCTGAGGTAGAGACATACATTATTTATTTAAATATTTCTCATTTCTTAATAGAAATTCAGCTGAGGTAATGTTGATTCTAGCCCTTGGTCAAAGCTAGATTTCAATTTTGAATTGACATTTTAAATTGAATTAATTTTAGAGACGGCCTTTTTCTATAGTTTGGTTAATGATTCATGGGAAAGTGTGAAGTTGGTGCAAAGTGTCTTAGGAAGCGTCTGCTTGTTCCTAAGACAGGACCTGTAAGCCACAACCTAAAGATTCTGCAACCCACTCTCAGAACATTATTATGTGTACATTTCCTATTCCTTGTGATAAAGTGGATTTTCAACATTCAAGATAAAACATAGACTTCCTGTTCTCCTTGGTGTCTACTTGTATATATGAAGTTGTGGTATGCATCCTATGTGTAGGGTACTCATATATGTATGTGGGGAAAGGCTTGTGTGTGTATTCTGGTGCAAATACACGTATGTTCAGGTATCTTTGAAGGCCTATGTTTGTCCACAGTTTTTCTCCTCAAATGCATTCCACCTTACATTTTGATAAATCTTTACACTTGCTGGGCAAATACTTTATCCTCTGAGTCATCTCTCCAGTTTAAAACATAAGGGCTTGCCAGTATTTTTAGGTCCCCACATTAATCCATTATGTACCAAGTTTACCTGAGATACACAACATTATGTGAGATAAGAAACATTCCTTACTGTTTATATCAGATTGTGTTACAGTGTCCACTATAACACAGTTACCATTCAATATAAAACACGGATTTGTTGTTCTCCATTGTGTATATGTGTACATAGTATGTGGTATGTTTCTTGTGTGTAGGGTCCTCACATATGTATGTGGGGAAAAGCATGTATGTAGGCTCTTGCCTACACTGGGAAGATTGGTACCTCTTTTGTAGAAAGGTAAAATTCAAAACCAAGAAGTCTTAGAAAGCAAAGTAGTTACTTAAAGTAAATTATATGTATGTATATACATACAAATATATACATACACACACATACATATATATGTATGTATATACACTTTTATACATTTCTGTTGTAGAGACATTTTATTTGTCCTTTTTCTCCATGCATCTAATGGAAAGAACACTTTAAAGTTTAGTTTTTGATGTCGACATTATTGATTAGATTCCATATTCCTAGAGAATATATTAAATCCTCTCATTTATAGATATTATTTTCTTCAATGTTGTTAATCATCACACTGAAATGTATTCAAATTTATAGCTTTGCAAAGCTTTGGGTGGGGCATCATGATACCTAAATTTTATCTGAAACAGGCTTTTGAATTTGTATCTAATCACATGAACATATTTTGCCATGTAATCAATTAAGTAGAGCATAATAATGTGGTACCCACCTTTTTGTGTGACTTTCTTGGGAATGTATGAATAGGTTTTCTTCTTTTTTCACTTATTATAGTACAAATGAAACAGACCAAATAACCACTTCCTTCAAGTATACCTTGGTGAACCAATGAATTTATTAGATTACTTACAGAGCCCTGAATGAAGTGTTGCTTAAAGTAGCATGAGTGAAGGTTTATTTGTGGAAACACAGGTGACACGAAGGTGCTACTTCTCTGGAAAGAAACTTCCTTTAGGGGTGATGAGTCATGAAATCTGCCTTTCTGGATCTTCTTCCACAACAACATGCCAGCAGCTCTTTCCATCAGTGACTATTTAGTGCTCTGTACCCTAAGTGAGTATCAACACAAATCCTATAGCTGTCATCTGAGTGCTTTTGGCTTATTTGTGTTCACAGGCATCCCTCCTGACCTCTAGAAGTGAGTATTTCAATGCACAGAATGCAGCTAAACAACAGCCAACCCCTTCATCCTTGAATTCTTATGTTCTATCTGTCTCTTGAGTCATACGTAGCGAAGTGATATTGATGTTTGATTACATATTCTTCCCATTAGGGCGAAGCCTTGGGCCATCCTGTCAAAACATCAGAGACTTATTCTTAGTATCTTGACCATTTATGAACTTCCCCAGTTCATAACTTCCTACAAATTAGGAAAAAAAATATTTCCTTCTGTGTCTGAGACTGATAGCACCAGCAATCTTTGGGTTTAAACTCAAATATAAAAGACAATTTGACAGGCACCATCTATTCAAGTAAACAGTAGCATTTCTGAAAGTATTCTGACAACAGAAACACATAAAAAGTACACTCCGAGGGGGTGATGACTCTTCATGGTTGTCAACTTGACTTCATCTGGAACTAACTAAAATCCAAGCTTCTGGGCACACCTGTGAGGGGTTATTCTTGGTTGGGTAATTTGAGGTGTGCAGACCCAGCTTAAATCTGGGCCATGCCTTCTCATGATAGCCTTTATGGGACACAGAGGAAGGAAGCATATGCTCTTTGCCTGTTTGCCATTGTTCTCGCTGGCAAGTTTCTTCTTTCACTGCTATTAGAGCCTACTTCTTTGGTATTTCAGTGTGTACTGAAGGCCAGGTGACACATCTAGCTTCGTGGAGAGAACAGCGCTGGATTCTTGAGCTTTGCATGGAGAGACAACCATTGTTGGAATAGTTGGAGCACAGCCTGTAAGCTAGTCCAGTGCGTCCTGTTTAGAGAAGCCCATGGAGAGATGTGGGTGGGAAAATGGAGAGACTCATCCTATCAGTTCCGTTTCTCTAGATAGCCGTGACTAATATAGAGGTCATAGCTCGCTCTTTCAACTGCACAGCCTTCTCATTTACCCCTCATTAACCCTTTTGGCAAACTGTTACTTAGCTGTTAAAGCCTTCTAGAAGTTCACAAATGCTTTCTGTCATTTTTTTTTTAATTTCTCTTAGGAACTCCAGCTGCGCGCACACACAAAATCTAGCTCTGTTTTGTTATGATCTGAAACATTCTTTTTATCTGCTTTTCCTTTTCCTCATCCTTTCTTTGGAGTTGAAGCACTTTATGAATCTGCTTAATAGTGAGCTAGACCAGGGTAAAGGTCCAGTCTCACAACGGGAATCTTCAAAGTCTAAATGCCGATGTCAGTTCCAAAGTCTGCCCTGAATCTCCTTCTTACTTCTATAAAAAAGGTCTTATTAGGCGCAGTGAAGTGGGCTTCAAATTCTGCCTTTCTCATGCTTCTTTCCTAAGTAATTCTGCCCTTCCTCTACTCTCTCTAAGTCCCTGGGATTTGTGGAGATTCAGACACAAATAACCATATGTTCCTAATAGCTCACATAAATCATTCCATCAGGGACCGAGTTCCCCACTTTTATTTTAGATTTTGAAGTTTTTGTCAAAAAAGGGGCAATCCAAGTTATTTGATTTTACAGCTTTAGATTGACAGCTTCTACTTTCATATACCACAATGTCACAAACACGAAAATTGTAAAAACGATTACACCACCTCATATTTTTTTTAAATTTCTTATTCAGCGCTTTCCTAATTCCAGAGCTCCCGATGGACTTCTAATTACCATAGCTTCCTGTACAGGGTTTTTACTTTGTGCCGCACCTGCATGCAGAATCATGGATTTTCATTCTGTATTAATGGCTGGATCTGATGAATGTCTTCTATCCCTTCTCCTAGCTTTCCCTTTCTCTCTACTGCTTCCTCTTGTTGTTCGCAAACATTCTAATACCTGGAATTCTCCTCGGCCAAGAACTAATTTTCACTTTCATTCTCACACATCCTGCCAAATATAGGAAATATGAAGCCAACACCACCTCCATATCATCATCTGTTTTTCTTCTTTTTCTCCTGCCAAATCAGAAGTAACATGAAAGATCACATCTGCATGTCTTTTTCTCTTTGTATTTTCTCTCTCAAGTTATTTCTGGGAATACAGCTGAAGCCTCTGTTGCATTCCTTATTACTTGTAATATCATTAACTCATATCCTACATGTGCAACTCTTGAGAACTAAAAATACTCTCTAGTCCATCACCTTTTTGGAAGGCACACCCATACTCAAGATAGACAACATTCATCAAGAAGGCACACCAGCTTACCATGCATAGATAAACACGAACACTTGGGATTCTTTACAGAGGGGTTTACACCATCCATATCACTTGTAGGAAAGTAGCTATAGCAACAAACATATGCTTGAAGAAGGTCTTAACTCAAGTGTGGAAAGCTTTGGAAGGAGGAAATGTTTTATCTTACTTACACTTGAGATCACAGTTCATTGTCCAAGAAAGTTGGAGCATGAACTCAAGGCAGGAATCTGGGGGCAGGAACTGATGCAGGGGCCATGGAGGAGTACTTCTTACTGGCTTGCTGCTTATGGATTGCTCAGCCTACTCTATTATAGAACCCAGGACCAGGATTCAGGGATGGCACCACCCTCAGTAGGTTAGGCTCTCCCCTTATCAATCATAATTTAAAAAATGCCATAGAGGTTTGCTAAAAGTTTGATATTGTGGAAACATTTTTCAAATTAGGTTCCCTTTGCTCAAAAGGCTTTCTCTTGTGTCACGTTAACATAAAAAGTAGCCAACACAACCCATATAATTTATTCTTCAAGTAGCCAGCACACCCCATATAGTTTATTCTTCAAGTAGCCAATAGTCAAGTAGCAGCAACCTGTATTAGTTCATTGACTAAACAAAGAAGAGATACATGTCCTACATCTTTGTGACAGAAGTCAGTGCCCAGGAAAGTTGAGTCCTTACATCAAAGAAACTAAGAGAGAGGGAATATCTTCCTAGTTAGCCTTCCTTGTTAGACCTAGTTTCCCAGGTCTTTGAGAAAAATATTCTTGGGTTCATAAGCAAACACAAGGCTTTCCAATAGATTTACTCAACACTGGAAAACAATGAAAAAGATATAAATATTCACCATGACTTTTCTAAGGTCAGTAAAAGAAGAGGAAAAACTCTTCTTAGATTTTCAATAAGATCAGTGAAGACTCTTAATTTATACATGTCTAAACAATATTCACTAACCTCTCCATGATTTATATGTTTCACTAAATAAAAATAATTTAAGCCCCAAACTTACAAAATTTAAGTAAAAATTTTAACTTACAAAATTAATTATTCCTTAACATTCTTCTAGTTGCAGAAAATAAATTGCAATCTGTTTTACATAAAGTTGGAAGAGCAACCTTGATTAAAATCAAAGCAATTATGTTAATCTAGTATTGACATTTTTGACAATGCTTGTTAAGATGCTTCCTTTGCCTTCAGGTAACTCAGTCTGGTTCAGCTAAAACAAAATATGGAGGTAACAAGAAGTGAGTTCTTTGTTCCACTTAAAGTTTGAAAAGAGAAGCAATGTAAAGACAGCAGATAACAGGAATTCATAATACTGAAACTCGGCTCTGTTAGAGAAAAAAAATAAAACTAAATGAACAAAGACTAATTTATCAAGCTCAAATGGACCAATTTCTGCAGCTCTATGAAGTGAAGCAACAATGACATGCAGAACATGACTGTCTAATTAACACAGGATCACCAGGTGCATTGCTGTAACTATGCAATTATATTTCGGTGAATACACAGAAAGTGACTATGGAGATGCCTCTATGTAGATGGAGTCATCTTGAAATCTATTACCATATTGCATGGATTGTGCCATATACTTTAATAACTAAAATTAAATTTTATAAAGTAAAATTTATTTCTCAGTAGGGAATTCAGTATAACATTTATAAAATACTGGAGTCCAGACTCTGTTGTAAACAGTTACTATGCAAACCTATATTACCGGTGCCTTACATACTTTACGGTTTCGTTTGTTGCTTATTTTCTCAAAATCCTTCAGCACTAACATTAAATTTCTTCAAAGTATTTCTTTAACGTACTAAATTTGTACTATGATACAAATCTTAAAATATACTAAAGATTTTATAGATATAAACACCTTATGGTATCAATATTTACTAAAAGTTTGAATTTCCTATTGGACAGAAAAATATATATTTAGTTCACTGTGCTATCTCGACTGCTAACATTTTCAATAAATAGTAATCAAAAACAAGTAAAAAAACAAATCCAAAGCAGAATAAATTACTGTCAAGGTACATACAATATATTTGCTTTGTTAAGGATGCTACTGTATAATCACTTATGAGCAAGACTGTTTATGTTCTCTGGGAAAAATATGGGTATGAAAATGAGACCATCCTAAAGCAATGTGAATGCTTAATCTAAGATTTCAAGTTATATTATAAAGAAATTATTTTTTCTTACAGTATTTTCAATGACAATCAAATACTTAAATTTAATATAATTTTTGACTAACATTAAAGCAAGTTTTTTCTCAAAGAATAACTATAATGTTGTACCTTAAAGCCAAAGAGATTGATGGTAATGGAACATATTTGAACATATTTATCTAGATATTTGTCTAGAATAAAAGTTGTAGCTGTAGCTCCTTGAGCATTTAAGAATGCAATAGTTAAATTTATTGAATTTCTAAAGTCTATGATTTTTTAATGCAATGCATTGAGCATATACTTATAAAGACAAAATAAACATACTTTTAGGAGTATGGCAGTTTGCATGAGAAATAGCACTGAATGGGCGCACATGTATGCTGGTTCCCTAGTTAGTAGGGAAGTTCAGGGACTTGTTGGAGAAAGTATGCCCCTGGACTGGACCTTAAGAACTTATCACTGCCCCTCACGGTCCTAACTTCCTAACTCA
>PVIU01029970.1:0-16775 GCA_004026605.1 Ondatra zibethicus | reverse complement strand
CTACAGAACAAATGGCAGACTCTCCTTCAAACTTATCATATTCCACTTATCTGTGTTTGCCCAAAGTACATATTTATATTTAAATGTGCTTCAATATTCTACAATAAAATTTCTTCTTGGTTAGTCTACTAAAGGTTTGTGAATTTGTCTTTTCAAAAAAGCAAATGATAGTTTTATTGATACTTTATATTATTTTTTTAAAAATCTCTATTTCATCTTTTGTCTACTTTTTGTTATTTCCTTCCCACTGACTTGAATTTGGGGCAATGAGCCTGGCTTTACCGTCTGGGTGCTGGGAATGTAGACATGACCTGCCACTCCTGACCAGTTTTACAAATCTCGGTTGAGTCTCTCATCTTTTCCTTCTATATATTTACTGTATCTGGGACTCCTGCATTTTAATTGCTTTTCTGGTTTTAGCTGTCATGGTTTTGCTTTCAGATGTCGAACTCAATTAACTCTTTCTTGGGACTGCTAGAATCCCTCAGTTTCCTGTTGTCTTGGGGAGGATTTACTTCTCTTTCATTTCTGAGGGACACGTTTTCTAGGTATGGTATTCTTGGTTGGCGTATTTTCTCTTTCTGGACTTTGGACATGCCAGCTCATTCACTGCTGCCTGTAAGTTTTCTTCTGAGAAAAGCACAGCTACTCTATCAAAGACTCCTTTCTGTGCAGCCTGATACTTTTTCTCTTACTGATGCTGAATTCTCTTTGAAGATTTGTTGACTTCTGAGAAAACCTTTTTTGGTAGAATGTAATTGAGGTCCTTTGCACTTCTTGAGTGTCTGGGTCTTTTCCAATATTTGGGGGATTTTTATTATTATTTTACCAAGTTTGTTTCTATGCTACTTCTCCTCTTCATTCCTACTGTGATGTTTATGATGTGAACATTTATTTGCCTACTGACATTTTGTAATTGTCATAGGCTGCCTCCTCCTTCCTTTTTCTCCTTCCCCACCCCCTTTTTCTCCTCCTCCTTTTTTCCCCTTACTAGCATAATTCACACAGTGTTGAATTTCAGAAGCCCTTCTGTTTGATCTGATCTGTTGTTGAGGCTTTCAACTGTGGTCCTTATTTACATTTTTAACTTTGTTGTTACTAACAACATTTTTCTGATTGTCTCTTCTTAAAAATAACATCTATCTCTGCAACTTATGTCATAAGCAGATATGTCTTTAAATGCTATTATAAAACAAAACAAAGAAGCAAATTATTATGTGAGTTGCCAGAGGTCCTAAGGGGTCCTAAAACAACAACAACAATAATAATAATAATAAAATAGTAAACCAATCCCAGATTCATTTATTCAGCACACCTAACCAATCATGGCTCCCTTTTAGCATTTCTTTGAATGGTGGGCAAGAGTGGCAAATTTGTTAGTAGCTAAATGAAACAAGTGTTCATAAGGGGCATAAATCTTTTTGAGTTCAACATGCCTAAAGGACTTTTGTCCTTCATCTTTTTAAAATTTATTTATTTACTTTTTAATGAACAATCTTTTCTCATTTTTACATACCAATCCCAGTTTCCACTCCTTCTCCTCCTCCCCTTCTATCCACCTTCCCCCAACCCAGTCCTCTTCCAGTCTTCAGAGAGAGTAAGTCTTCCCATGCGGAGGCAACAAAGTCTAGCACATCACTTTGAGGAAGGACCAAGGTCCTTCCCACTATGTCCAGGATGAGCAAGGTATCCCTTCAAAGTGAATGGGTTTCATAAAGCTAGTTAAAGCAGTAGGAATAAATCCTGGTCTAACTGCCTCTGGCACCACACTCTGCCCCAACCATACAACGGTTAGCCATATTCAAAGGGCCTAGTTCATCCTATGCTGGTTCCCCAGTTGTCAGATTGGAACCAATGAGCTCCCATTAGCTCAGGAGCTCAAGTGAGCTGTTTCAGTAGATATCTCCATCATGGTCTTGACCCCTTTGCTCATATTATTGTTCCTCCCTCTCTTCAGTTAGACTTTGGAAGCTCAGATCTGTGCTTCACTGTGAATCTCTGTATCTGCTTCCGTCAGTTGCTGAATGAAGGTTCTATGGTGACAATTAAGGTAGACATCAATCTGATTACAGGGAAGGCCAGTTCAGGCACCCTCTTCACTATTATTTAGGGTCTTCCATCTAATAACATAAGTTGATTATGCCCAGGAGTGTTTCTTTTAAAATTTGAGCATGTTTCCCATGACCTTGAAGTCTTGCCTAGGAACACATCCACCATCTTTCCTTACTGAGTTAGGACTTTAAACTGAGCACACTCGTTAGCATACATCTCAAACTGAGGCTCCTCTTGAGTGTGCTTTCTCTCAAAATGCTTTACTATACAAATATGCACAGGCTTCCTAAGTGAAATGCCAGAACTACCCAGACAATGGTATTTATTGTGTTGCTTTGGGGGATGTTTCTAAAAGCCAGGATGCGTGTCTTCTTATCTGTAAAAATAAATGTTAACTTTAGAAAAAGTGGGAATGGACACAGAGGAGACAGTCGTGATAGAATTGTGTCCGTCCTTGCTGAGCCAGAATATGGGCTAAAGTGATTTGGCTGTTGAACACTAGTTTGACCAAGGAATTTATCCTTATCTATTGAAGAGAAATGGCCCAGGCCATATTGTTAGGTACTTTCTGTAGAGTTTTAAATCATGTGTTCATTATCCCTACTAGGGCAAAAATGTTTTGTCAGATGTATGCCAGAATCCACTTTCCTAGTTCCAAGGCAAATACTCAGAGGGCTTTATTATTTCTCAAGAATAATGTTGGTTAGCTGGGCCAGAGTTTACTTTCTTGAGATGGTAGATGATTAGAATTGTCATCAGATGCCTCTAGAGAGAAGTTTGACTATCTATCTATCTATCTATCTATCTATCTATCTATCTATCTATATCACAGCCATGGGTATAAACAAATCTCCATCAAACAAAGAAATATCTTGTCTCTAATACATTGGTTCTGTGCTATCTTTACTTTGGTATAATAAATCCAAGGGCCTATGCTTGTATTAATATTCAGTAAGGTTGTGATAGATTGAATAAGAATGGGCCCCATGGGCTTATACATTTGAACGCTTCATAATAATGGAGTAGCACTTTTTGGAAAGGTTTAGGAAGTGTAGTCTTGTTAGAGGAGCATGTAACTAGGGGTCAGCTTTGCGCTTTCAAAACCCTTACCAGGTTCAGCTCTCTCTCTCTTTCTCAACACCCGCCCCAGTACTAATCAGGATGTAGCTCTCAACTACTTCTCCAGCACTGCCATCTATGCCTGTCACCAATCTTCCACCTTGATGATGCTGGACTAAGCTTCTGATAAGTTTTAGTCATTTTTCTGTTGCTGTGAAATGACAGCATGACCACGGCAAGTCTTATAACAGAAAGCATTTAATTGGGGCTGACTTACAGTTTCAGAAAAATAGTTCATTATCATTACATTACAGGAAAGCATGGCTACACACTCAGGCAAACATGTTGCTTGAGAAGTAGTTGAGACTACTACTTATAGACCCACAGACAACAGGAAGAAAGATTCTGGGTTTGGTGAGGGTCTTTGAAACCTCAAAATCTATCCCTAGTGACCTACTTCCTTCAACAAGGCCACACTTCCTAACCCATCTCAAATGGTGCCACTCCCTAATGACTAAGCATTCAAATATATGAGCCTATGTGGTCCATTCTTATTCCACCCACCACACTACTCTTAAGTTGATCCCGATTTCCAGGTTTTGAAATGCTTATTCTTCTGATTGATAGGGGTGAAATCTTATCCTTGAATGAAAATATACATTTAAGCCTGTATACTTAACAAGGGTGGGCATTCCTTGCCCTAGATAGGTTGTGTGATTTATTGGCAGTTCCATTTCTACATCCACAGGTATCTTGGGGCTAGTACTTCCTAGGATAGTGGTACTAGAGCATTTCAAACTTGAGCTTCTTTCATAGCAGCCCTGATGTGAGTCAGGACAATGGGTAAAAGTAGCTTTCTGGTGAAGTTTCTGGGCTGACCTTAAGTGAGACTGGCCCCTTAAGGTTTGCCAGAGGACTAGAGTGCCCATTCGGCATTGTCCATCATGTTCCAGCATCTTGGAAATCACACCCTCTGTCTTGGAAATAAAAGTGGACCCATAGTTACTATGGATAGACTGGTGCAACCCACACCTTGGGATAATTTCTTTTAAGGAAACTTGAATAACTTTCCCTGCTTTTCCCATCCTGTCAGGAAAGGCTTCTATTTCCCTTCCTAAGCCAAGGAATCCAGGAAATATTTAAATCCTCCCGGGGTATTTATTATGACTTTGCAATCTACTTGAAAGTTTTCTCCTGGCAGCATGCCTATGTCTTGTCCTGCTCTTCCCAGTGAGAGTACAGTTCTTAGTTGAATGTTATTCTTTTGGCACCTGCATGACTTTATTCTGGAAACCTAACTAATGTTGAAAGGACGAATACATGGACAGAAAAACTGGCATCAGGCAGGCCATGTGTGCTCTGATGGAGACACAAGGGCCAAATCAGCCACTTGGAAAATCTGCTTTATTCTATACATCTGAGTTGAGAAGGTGGTCTTATTGTATATAGCTGGAAACAGACCTGGGTATAGTGGTTTGAAAGAGGATTTCCCCTATTGACTCATAGTTAGTGGAAGTGGTGAGGAAAGATTAGAAGATGTGACTTTCTTGGGGGAGGGGTGTCACTGAGGATGGGCTTTGATGTTTCATAAACTAACAGCCGGCCCATGCTCCCTCTCTATGTACTACTGCTTCAGTGCCATGCCTGCCTGCTGTCTGCTCCTGGCCATGTTATTTGAGGACTAAACTCTTGAAACTGTATGCAAGCTCCCACTTAAATGCTTTTTTGTGTGGCATGCAGTTAATCCCAGCCCTCAAGAGGCAGAGTTAGGTGGATCTCTGTGAGTTCAAGGCCAGCTCTGATCTAAAGAGCTAGTTCAAGGACAGCTAGAGTGGTTACGCAGAGGAAAAACCTGACTCAAGAAACGAACAAACAAACCAACATGGTGTGTTCATAGCAATAGAACAGTAACTGGGAAAATGAGTGTGAGGTACACGGCTGCACAAGGAGACAGGCTTAGCTAATCTAGGTAGGGGTTCTGTGTGAGAGAAGGATTTCAGGTTGCAGTAATCTGAAGATGTGGTTGATAGCTTGTGCCCAATTTGATCAATCACTCAGAAACATTAATCCTTGGACTAGATGAAGGCTTTGCCAATTCCCTAAGTCTAACCTGGAATCTACAAAATAAAGCTAATGATCTTCTCTGTTTTCTACTTCTGAGTCAGGATTAATTTCTCAGACTTTTTCACCAAAGACTTTTTGTCTTGTGTCAAAGGCTTTTTGCTTCAGTAGCCCCATGAGATAAGACTATTGTGTAACCATCTTGCTATCATAGATTTGCTCCATCTGTATGTTATATTTTTTCCTCACTTCAATAGAGCTCAGTTTGGACTTTTATTTTTCTTCCTGCTTGATCTAGCTGGTTATTAGCTCTGAGCAATCACATAGTAGAGGATCTTATGAAAGAGATAACAGAATGACTGGGATAAGGTTCTGATAAGATTTTAAAGTAAAATAGGGGACAGGTGGTGAGTCTGTTGATCAAGGGTGGTACTGTAATCTTTATTCACTTATTAGAGACCTAGTGTGGTGTTCAGACTGCCATGGCTGCCTTGTAATCAGTCTTTTGTTGTCTTTTATTAAACAGTAAAGGTTTAGCAACTGCCCTTAAGCATGATTACCAACCCCGAGGAGGCATCTAATTGTTGGATGGCTACCACCTTTTGTGAGGGGACCACACAAAACCTGTATCAACACCAGCAGCAAGCCTTAGGCTTTTGTAAATAATATTTTAAAATTATTATATAGTTACATAATTTCTTCCTTCCCTTTCCTCCTTCCAGCTCCTCTCATATACTTGCCTTATTTTCTCTCAAGTTCATGGCCTCTCCTTCTTTAATTATTGGATATATTTATATATATTCATAAATATATACATTTAAAAGTTCAGTTCACATAATGTTAGCTGTATGTATATGATCTCAGGGATGACCACTTAATATTTTTATGTGCATTTAAATTAAATACCTGTATATGTCTGGTATATTCAATACAGTAACATTCATTGTAGTAAGAGGCGCAGGCCACATTCCCAGTGCCCGGCTAGCTTAACCCCTGAAATAATTACACAGAAACTGTATTCATTTAAAATACTGCTTGGCCCATTATATCCAACCTCTTCTTGGATAACTCTTACATATTCATTTAACCCATTTCTAATAATCTGTATGTCAGCACGAGGTCGTGGCTTACCAGGAAAGATTCCTAACCAGTGTCCATCTCAGGCAGGAGAAATATGGCATCTGCCACACTTCCCTTCTTCCCAGCATTCTGTTCTGTCTACTCCACCCACCTAAGGGCTGCCCTATCAAAAGGCCAAGGCAGTCTCTTTATTCAACCAATGAAAGCAACACACAAACAGAAGGACCTCCTACACCATTTCCCCTTTTTCTGTTTAAACAAAAATGAAAGGCTTTCATTTTAACATAGTAAAATTATATATAACAAAACAGTCATCAAGCAAGAATTACAGTTACTATATTCATATCTATTTTATCTTTTATCATAACAAAGGAAAACTATAACTATCCATTCTTCAACTCCATCAAAGACTCCAGAAGGATAAAATATTACCTAAGTAAACAAGAAATAAGCAACTTCCAAACTCTAGAAATGACAGAGACATCTCGCTGCCTAGACAGTCACTCAAAGTTCCTCTGAACCATTGGGGCATCCATCTTCAGCCTACAGGCCCACAGTATTCAGCAGACACTTCCACGAAGCAGGAAATTTCAAAGACAGTTTAGTCACTTTCTTCTGTGTCCTGCAGAATGTCTTGCAGACTCTTTCATGAAGCAGGAACCCCGAAGGACCTTCTCACTTTTAGGCAAGTTCAGCAGTCCTCTCTCTGCAGGCATGTACAGTTTATGTAACAGTCAAGGCAAGAGCAGTTTCTTGCCCAAATGGCTAATCAACTCCATAAGGAGCCTCTTTGATGCCCATCTTCCTCTTGAAGTAGATTGGTGCTGCCAGGAGCAGACGTGTCTCATTGTCATGAAAAGCCCTAAGTTATTAAAACATTAAATGCCATATTCTGTAGACTTTGAAAGATATGAAGAATGCCTATTTAACTGAAATATTTCTTTATATATCTAGAAAATCTAACTAACATGACTACAAGCTTGATTATTATAGATGATTATCTATTAACAACCTATATTTTCTAATTATACATTACATTTTTAAGTGAACTACACAATCGCAATACCTTAATCAAGATCAGAAATACATATACATATACATATAACAAAATTGACCTTAAATTTATATCAACAAAGCAAAATCCATACCAATGCAAATTATTCATATCTATATCATATCCCCTTTTAAATGTAAAACAACACTTATAAACAATATTTGGGAATATGGGCATAGTTTTTTCTCTCCAAACTTCTTCCTGCTGTATGGGGGCACTGTTAATCAGGTCTTTCATGGTATATCCTGTGTGCCAGGTTCATCTCAGTTGGCAGTTGAGTGAAGTAATTTTCTGAAGGTGTTCACAGTGATCTTTCAGGAGGGCATGGTCTATCATACCATATTGGTCTAGAAGGAATCCACAGTGTCTCATCCTCTGTGAAAACAAAAGAAGAACCTCTTTTCCAAAGCATCATATCCTTAGACCCAAATTTTGAAGTCAAGATACCTTTAGAAGATATATGCTGGTTTAGCTTAGCAGACCACACAATAAAATGTCTCTCTGTATTTAGCCCCTTCACAGTCAAAAAATTTAAAGAAAACACAATAAAATACACAATCCAGACATCCTGTGAATTTTCCATTTTTACGTGGCTTATTTTTTCTAATCCATGACTATCTGTACTCTGTCTCTTTAAAGACTTTACCCTTTTTTTTAAAGCATCTCTCTATACTCTTTATTTCTTTTCTCATTTAAGCCTACTAAGTATCTTTATTCAACAGTGTGACCCATTTAGAGGTCTTTTATGTCTGAATCAGTCCTATTGCATTTTCTTTAATTATCTACTGTCTTGAAGAGCTTTTAAAATGTTAAGCAGTTTGGTTGCAGCTGCTCTGGATGTTGGCTCCACATCTCTCCAATTTCAAAATGGTGGACGTACAATTTCTGCTCTGGGGCCACCAGGCAGGAGATGCGCTTAGCAGTCCAACCCAGAGAATGAGTGTGCAACACATAAACAGTTTTCATCTAAGGTACAGACAAATCTGCCACGCATAGCACTGCACAGCCTGGAAACATCTCTGTGTATGGTGGTAGGAATCCGCCATGCTCTCCTGATTGTGCACACCTAGTAGACCTGATCCCATGATCTGCCCAGGCAAGAAGAGCTGAGTCACGGTCATGATCTCAGATACTTTCCTCCCGATCCCAAGAGGGCACAGAAACATCTGGGCCCACGAATGCTCCATAGCCAGAGTATGCACCGACGGCAGGGCCCAGGAAGCCTTGCTTTAAAGTGGCGTGGCTTTTTTCCTGCTGCTATTGCTGAGTCAGGAAATCTCTCTGTGGCATGCCCCAGCAAACAGCAAAAAGCTGTGTTAAACTCTCTCTCATAGCTACAAGAGCTAATAAGAAGCCTGAGCTAATGGGCCAATCAGTTTATCATTGATATAGACCTCTCTGTGATTTTCTTTGGGACTTGCCAGCTGTGGGAACTGGGCAGGACAGAAACCCCAACAAACCAGGCCATTGATGTTACAATTCATTATTGACCTTGGGTTTTAAAAGCTTTGATTATCATGTTTATCACCATTTAAATAAACCAGTCTTTAGTTTGTTCAGCTGTTTTATGGAGGTTTTACAGTGAAGACAAAATTGGAATCATAGAGAATTTTGCTCCTAAGGATGACTGTGTCACTCAGCTGCTAGCTTATTAAGGCTTCTGGTGAATGAACAATTTCTATTTCACCGTGGCCTAGAGTGTAGTCTCTTAGAGTCCCGACTCAGAGGATGCATTCTTTGATGAGCTTCTTTAGTAGCCATGTTTTTTGTTTGTTTGTTTGTTTTTTGTTTTGCCATTTGCGGGCTAAAAAAGGCTCTATTTAGGTTCTCTGCAGCTCTCCCTGAGTAAGATTTCTCTAGTTGAAAAAAAAATCATCAAGAGGTCTCCTTGCCTCTTTATTTTCTTGTCCTAAATATTCTTCCTGTAACTATGTGATATATTGCCAGTAGATTATAAAAGATTATATTCAGCCTGGAGAGATGGCTTAGCAGTTAAAAGCACTGGCTGCTGGTATAGGAGGTCCTTCTGTCTATGTGTTGTTTTCATTGGTTAAATAAAGAAACTGCCTTGGCCTTTTGATAGGGCAGAACTTAGACAGGCAGGAAGACAGAATTGAATTCTGGGAAGAAGGGCAGAGCGGCAGACGCCATGAATCTCGTGCCTGAGACGAACATAGGTTAGAATCTTGCCAGTAAGCCACAGTCACGTGGTGATACACAGATTTAATAGAAATGGGTTAATCAAGATGTGAGAGATAGCCAATAAGAGGCTAGAGCTAATGGGCCAGGCAGTGATTTAATTAATACAGTTTCTGTGTGATTATTTCGGGGGTTAAGCTAGCCAGGTGGGACAGAACAAAGAGACACGCTCCTCCTGTTACAGGCTGCTCTTTCAGAGGCTCTGGATTCAGTTCTTAGCACCCAGTTCTTAGCTCACAACTGTCTAACTCCAGTACCAGGAGATCTGATGTCTTCTTCTGACCTCACCTAGAACAAGGCATTTGAAGCACACATATGTCCACTGAGGCAGAATACTCATATCTTTACAAATAAAATGAAGAAACATAATAATGTAATTAAAAAAATGTATCTTCATCCCTCTCAGCAGTACTGTTCATCCGTTTACCTTGTTCTTATTTGGGAAATAAAAATCCCTGCTTTTAAACTGCAGAGCACACATCGTTCATCAGCGACAGCAGCATCTCCAGGGAAGGCGGCTCCACTGTCTTCTTGCTTATTCTCAGACAGTGGGGAAGAAGCTCTTGATGTTTTCCATTCTAGGTCGTTTCATACTCGGTACCCTGAACTCCTTCATCTTACTCTCACTCCACAGTGTCTTAGGTTTCGCTTTCTGTTCCTATGTCCAAAACCCCCATTCCTTACAGAACTGGCATTATGGGTTTGTGTTCATCAATGGACGCAATCTTGGAAGATATCGGGACATTGGGCCTCAGAGAACACTGTACCTTCCTGGCCCCTGGCTTAGGCCGAAAGACAATGAGGTGAGTTACCCAGCCTTGCCTCAAGGTGTCATCGACTTTCAGATGGGCCTGTGTTCTCAGTTCCAGTGTCTTCTTCATCTCGTGCAGACCAGGCCTGACAGTTCTCACCACTTTTCTTCCCTCCTAGATCATCATTTTTGAGATGGTAGAAAAGGGTTTTTACATCCGAACTACAAACAAACCCCAGCTGCAAGGCTAGTACAACACAAGTCTTGGATTGTTGGAACCATCCCAGAAAGTTTCCTCAGGATTTTGATCACTGCTAAGAATATCAAACATCGAGTTGCCTGCAGAAAAATACAACCCTAACCTCAATACTTAGAGAAATTATTTCTTATCTTACACTATCCTTTACTTCCTGTTTTTAGGCTATAGTCTTGAAAATCTTTAATAAATGAATTTATCTAGTTAAATGCTTACTCCTTAATAAATTCTTATTCTTTGTCCAGATATGCCTTTAAGAAGGAATGAAATAAAAACAAGTTTAACTTCTGCTTCCTTGTGCTCAGTTGGGAGGAAAATAATTATCTCTAACTTAGGGAAGAAGAAGCAAGCTAGCCTTCCACAGGAGAATGGTCTTTGTGGTGTGTGTGTGTGTGTGTGTGTGTGTGTGTGTGTGTGTGTGTGTGTGTGTGTTGGAGGAGGCAATATAGGTCACTGATCAGTGTATTTAGCATTTCCCTGTCTTGTTTGTCTTCAAGGTGATCTCTTGGGTCACATTAAATCAAAAATCAAGAGCCATTAGTTTGGTTCAGACATATTTGGCGGCAAAACCTGGCACTGGCTGCTAAAGTTATTACTTCGTGGTTATTTGGATATAATGGAGCCTCTTCTGGCAATGGACGAGTAGTGAGATTAGCATGCATCCATTAATAATCCAACCAATCCCAATTCACACCATTTGAAGTCAAACATATTCTCTCATATAAAGAATATTCTGGCCCAACTTCCAGTCACTAACTTTACAAGATATTACCTTGATTATTCCAATGTCGATGGACTTCAAGCAATGTAGTAGATAATCAAGTCAGGTGTCCAAAAGAGGAAAAAATCACTCCCTTTATATATTCTAATTTTGATCATCAAATTTTTGCTTGGTTTCAGTAAACATGGAAATACAGGAAAATGACACTGATCAAAGAGTCTTTTCTTTAACAAGATTTTCAATAATGAACATGTGTGGAGCTGTAGTTGCAGGAGGTTTTGAGCCACCCAATGTGGGTTCCGGAAATGCAGCTCTGGTCTCTTCTACAAGAGCAGTGCACACTTTTACGGCCTGAGCCCTCTCTAGTCCCCAGGTCTTCTAAAGAAAGAAGCAGATTGGGTGACCAGAAAGCACTAGCAGCTGCTAGCTCTCCAAGAAGCCAGCGTTTGACATTGTTGGACATTGTTTGTAAAAGCACTGGGAGAGTCTCATAGGCGATGGAGATGGACACAATTCATAATAACTGGACTCTCACATGTGTAACCAAATCTCAGCTCGCAAGAGACTGTTTTTTTGATTTTATCCTTTACTGGTCACATTTTCCTATCAAACACTACACTTTTTCTTCAAAAATTTCCCCTTCAAAGTATAAGTTGTATGAAAAAAAACCTATAAATTCACTTTTTCACTGGGCAGTTTCAAATACACAATTCCGATGTTACAAGGCCATTTGCATACTGATAAAATCCCATTGAAGTTTGGATAATCTGATACACTATATCAAGTCAGGGCACAGGGGAAACAAAAACACTCCGTTCTGTTACACAAGAGATTCAGTTCTTCAGCCTAGAGACAATTAGTCACATTGTTTCTCTTCAGCACTAGTGTGGTTCTACATGTGAACATGCTCCCTCCTGTAATGTCTTGTTCCATTAACATTGGAAGCCAGAATTCAAACTTCAAAAACAGCCAGCTAAGCCAAATAGGTAAACAGTTGTCGATCTTCTCAAGACCTTAATCCCAATAGCTATGAAACTGATTTAGTGGCCTAACTCTAAACACCAGAAGGTGATAACAAATTATTAGGTTCAGCTCCCATGGTCCTATTTTACTGTAACATACTTGGTAGAACTCAGAGTAGAATTTCTCAGCATTGATTCTACTTCCATGCAAAGTCTAAGCAAGTCAGTTGGATTAATTATTAACATGGGACAATAGATTTCTATTCTACTAGGTGTAGAGGTGTCCTGATACCTTTCTTTTACCTCTACAATAAAACCCCAGAGTTAGGTCCTTCAGAAAGAATATCGGCTTCTCTGTCTCAGTGTTCTAGAAAATCAAAGCACAGAATGAACATCTTCCATCCTTTCTGATGGGACAATGGGAGTAATGAAGGGAAGAAAGTTCAGGTCGTGAGTCAGAGGCATAAGGCATTCAGGAGCTGGGTTTGCTGTTAAGGTAGCAATTCACTTCAAGAAAAACAACTAGGGTAGTCTGAGGACTGGGTCAGTCCCTTCTGAAGGCAGCACCCCTAATGATTTAACTAAGTTATTTTACCCAGCCCATCCCTTAAAGCTTCTGATGCCTTACAACTACATCCCAAGGATCAAGATTCTAGTACATGAAACTTTAAGAGACAAACTCGAGGGAAGTGTTGATAATGGTGAAGGAAATTTAACTGATGAGGAACAGATAATTTTAAACTCGTTTTCCTAAAATATGTAGTCAGAAATATATATTTCCAGTTCCATGAAGAAATAGACAATAGAAATGTTTTATATTGAGAAAAACTTGTACTACTTTTAAAATTGAGATATGATCAATTACACATGTGTTTTTGAAGTATAAACCCTTTTGAAAATTATAACTCAGTAGTTTTAGTATAATCTGTTGACTGAGGTTTCCTGTCCCGCCTGGTCCTGCAGCCATTAAGTCCCAAAGAATCACACAGAGGTCTACATTAGTTATAAACTGATTGTCCCATTAGCTCAGGCTTCTTATTTACTAATTCTTATAACTTACATTAGCCCATAATTCTTGTCTGAGTTAGCCACGTGGTTTGATACCTTTTTCAGGGAGGCAGTCACATCTTGCTTCCTCTGAGGCTGGGTCATGACTGCGGACTGAAACTTCCCTCTTCCCAGAATTCTTGTTGCCCCGCCTCTACTTCCCTCCTGGTTGCCCCCACCTATACTTCCTACCTGGCTACTGGCCAATCAGCATTTATTTAAAATGTAAGTGACAGGATACAAACCATTGTCCCATGATCTGTTCACAAAGCTTTAAAAATAACACTACTTTGTCAATATCTTTCTCACTGCTATGACAAAATGCCTGTTTAAAGCCACTTAAGAAAGAAAGGGTTTATTCTGCCCCACAGTTTGAAGATAACATCCATCATGATGGGAAAAGTCATGGTGGCTGTCGCATGAGCTGGCTGGCTAAGTTGAATCCCTAGTTGAGAAGGAGAGAGATTAAATACTGGTTCTCAGTTTGCTGTCTTTGTTTTATGCAGCCTAGGACTACAGCCCATGGGATAGTATCACACAAAGTCAGGGTGGGTTTTCCCACAGCAGTTAACCCAATCTAGATATTTCCTTCTAGATACACTCATGCGTTTGTCTGCTAGGTGATTCTAGATTCTGTTAATAATAATCATAAACTATAGTGTAAATATTTATCATCCCTATCATAAACACCATGTGGTTCTAGCATGCTTTCCTCACACCAGGAAGAAATCCTTAGGTCTTTAGCAGTCACTCATCATTCTCCTTTTCCAGGATTTCCTGGTAGCTACTCATCCTTCTTTTTGTCTTTGGGATAGACTATTCTGAAAACTATGTGTTCATGCAATCATAAAATATATGGGCCTTTGTATTTGGCTTTTATCACTTTTCTTCCTTCCTTTCTTTTTCCTTTCTTTTTCTTTCTTTCTTTCTTTCTTTCTTTCTTTCTTTCTTTCTTTCTTTCTTTCTTTCTCTGTGTGCCTTTAGGTCAGAAGAAAACTGTCAGTAATAGTTTGTTTGTGGGTCTGGATCAAACTCAGGTCAGCAGCTGTGTTATTTTTCTTTTGCTGTGATAAAAACACCAGGGCTTAAAGCAACTTAAGAGAAAAGAATTTGTTTTAGCCAATGGTTCCAGAGGGCATCCAGTCCATCATGGCAGGGAAGGCAAAGCAGCAGGCAGGCATGGTGGAGGGTGCAAGAGGCTTGCAGGAAGGTGAAGGAGGTTGTGTAATTTGCCACCTATCTAACCCCTACCTCCAGATCTTTGCTCAATTAACATTATCCAGGGAGCTGTTCTTCTCTGCAGCCCCCTAAAGGCCACACCTAACCCTCTGCCCCTTACCTACTTTTATTTTGTTTTGGTATTTATTACCTTTGAACATATTCTACAGTTTTACTATGTTGATTTTTGTCAGTTTTCTTTCTCAGCCAGAATAATGAGTTTTAAAGGATGGAATGGTTGCCTGTTGTGTCCTCTGATGTATCCAAAGCACCTGAAAGAACCTAAAACAGTGCTCAGCATTTAACAAGTGCTTACTAAACATTTGCTGTTTATTTTTATTTAATATAATTGCATTATTTCTCACTTCCTTTTCCTCACTCCAAACCCTCCCACGTACCCTTCCTTGTCCTCTTTCAAAATCAGGGTCTTTTTTTTTATTGCTGTTACACAGTTACACATACAGAGAATACATACACATATAAAATACATAAATACAGCCTGGTCAGTCTGCATAATGAACAATTTATAAAACATATATTTGTATGAATGCATTTTTCAGGCCCTACTGTTTTGTATTCGATAACCAATTTGGGTTCTCTTCCCTGGAGAATATTATTTCTTACACTCTCAGCATTTCTTAGTTGCCTATTATTCTTTGTGTGGGTTGAGGCCTCATGAGCCTTCCCCAGCCCTTGTTGGCCTATATTTAAGTGAATATGATGGTATTGTACTAGATCATGGTCATCCAGCTTTCCAAAGACTGAGGTTGGAGATGATGGCTTTGGACTATAAAGGCTGCAGACATGGTTCTGGGCATTCTTTAGGTATGTGCTGCTCCTCCCAGTGTCGTGACATCATCATTTGGCATCTGGGGGCTTGTCTGACTCTCCGCTTAGTTTTTTCCCCCCAGGGCTAAAATTTTCCTTTTAGGATTTCCTATATCCTTTTTGTCTGTGGTTGAACTGGTCCTAACTTATTTCCAGAAAATCCCCCATAATCTTAATTTCTTTTCTTATGAGCCCTGACACTTGTCTCCATATTTGGACATGGTTCTTACGAACAAAGTATTATCTGGGCCAACCTCTAATCCTTTGCCAATGTAAGTCAGGAAGGATGCTTTTTTCTAGTGTAGCTAAACACTTGGTAAAGTAGCGAACTGTGGAGCAGGGAGGCAAAAGCTACCTTTGTTCTTGGAACTGGAATTTCTCTTAGTATTTATCAGCTTCACCTGTTAGTGCAAACCCAGACTGCAGCTGTAGAGATGCCCTACAAACCCACTCTGAAAACCTGTGTTATGCTGAGGCATAAATGCCACCAAATATCTGGTAATGTACTTGGGACACTTCTGTGTCAGAGGAACTATATTCAGTCTGTCCTAAAATGTAATAATCATTTTTTATCAATTTTTTATTATTTTTACTGCATTATACATTTTTCTCTGCTGGAGAGATGGCTCAGCTGTTTACAGCAGAGGATCTGGATTTATTTCCTAGTGTCCACACTGGTGGCTTGCAACAACCTGGAATCCTGCTCGAGGTGGGAAGGTGGACTCTAGAGCCATTTCTGGCCTCCACTGGCACCTGCACTCACAGCTGAGCCATCTCTCCAAGGCCTTGTCAGAGAAAACTGAAATCATCTGGGGGTAATAGGGTTATCAAACTTAGGGTTCACAGCCTGTGCCTCAAATCATGCTTGGCTGCCCCTTCTCAGTAAGCCAATTAAGAGGGAAACTAATAGTAAGGAGTGATAGCTTATGATTTATCTAATAAACTGTGCTATGCAGATGAAGAAACACAGTTGTTATTTAAAGGATATTATGATGGGCTGAAGAGATGACTCAGTGGTTAGAAGCACTTGTTGCTCTTGGCGAGGACTTGGATTCAATACCTAGTATGTTCACAAAGATCTCTAACTCCAGTTCCAGGGAATCCAATGCCCTCTTCTTACCTCCCTGGGTACCAGGCACACCAGCTATGCATGTGGTATATGTACATACATGCAGGCAAAAAAAAACCACATACACATAAAATAAATCTAATAGGATACAAATGAAAGGATATTTGGGACTCAGTGGTTCACACCTGTAACATAAGGGCCTGCTTGTCAGGGTTTCTGTCCTGCCCAGTTCCCCAAGAAAATCACACAGAGGTCTCCATAAGATTATAAACTGGCTGGCCCAATAGCTCAGGCTTCTTATTAGCTCTTGTAGCTTATATTAACCCATTATTCTTATCTATGTTAGCCACATGGCTCAGTAACTTTTTCAGTGGGGCAGGTCACATCCTGTTTCTTTGGTGGTCTGGGCAGGACTGCA
>PVIU01029969.1:0-16772 GCA_004026605.1 Ondatra zibethicus | reverse complement strand
TTTGCATGCAAAATTCAAGATGTCATTGTTTTTTACTGCTGCGTAGTACTCTAATGTGTATATATTCCACACTTTCTTGATCCATTCTTCCATTGAGGGGCACCTCGGTTGTTTCCAGGTTCTGGCTATTACAAATAATGCTGCTATGAACATAGTTGCACAAATGCTTTTGTAGTATGATTGGGCATCTCTTGGGTATTTTCCCAAGAGTGGTATTGCTGGATCCTGAGGTAGGTTGATTCCCAATTTCCTGAGAAACCGCCACACTGATTTCCAAAGTGGTTGCACAAGTTTGCATTCCCACCAGCAATGGATGAGAGTTCCCCTTACTCCACATCCTCTCCAGCATAGGGAATCCTTGGTGTTTTTGATTTTAGCCATTCTGACAGGTATAAGATGGTATCTCAAAGTTGTTTTGATTTGCATTTCCCTGATCGCTAAGGAAGTTGAGCATGACCTTAGTTATCTTTTGGCCATTCGAACTTCTTCTGTTGAAATTCTCGGTTCAGATCATTACCCCATTTTTTAGTTGGGTAATTTAGAATTTTAATGTCTAGTTTCTTGAATTCTTTGTATATTTTGGAGATCAGACCTTTGTCCAATGTGGGGTTAGTGAAGATCTTCTCCCATTCAGTAGGATGCCTTTTTGTCTTAATGACAGTGTCCTTTGCTTTACAGAAGCTTCTCAGTTTCAGGAGGTCCCATTTATTCATTATTGCTCTTATTGTCTGTGCCACTGGAGTTTTACATAGGAAGTGGTCTCCTGTGCCGATGTTTTGCAGGGTACTTCTCACTTTCTCTTCTATCAGGTTAAGTGTGGTCAGATTAATATTAAGGTCTTTAATCCATTTGGATATGAGTTTTGTGCATGGAGATAAGTAAGGATCTATTTTCATTCTCCTACAGGTTGACATCCAGTTATGCCAGCACCATTTGTTAAAGATGCTTTCATTTTTCCATGACATACATTCTTGATATACATTTAAATTCACTACTAATTAAACAAAGATTGTAAACAAAATAACAGTGAAGTTGGTACTTTGGAAAAAAGGAGAAAACAAAAATCTGGCAACAAGCCACTTTTATAGACTGTGGCTACGAATGGAGGAAATACATGATGCAAATATTCGGAAGAAAACTCAAGTTTCTATTTGAAAGTTAAATGCTTTATGAAGTTATTATAATATTACTTATAATCTATTGTAATTATTACACAATAAACAATTAAAATTCATAAAAATTGATTTAGAAGATATTTTAACTGCATTAATCTTTGTCAATATAAAGGGAGATATATTTGTTTAAACATATTCAAAGGTTCATGTCAAATATTTATGAATTGATAGTATTAATATTTAAAATTTTAACTTTAAAAATATTCTAGATTATAGACGAATACTTATAAATACTGTCAAATAAAAAACAATTTTAATCAACATGTATGGTTGAGGTCAATTATGTAATTGTAACCTATGAGAACACAAAATATACAGAAAAGGATGACTTAAAAAGACAGGTCGATTTCTGTGAGTTCGAGGCCAGTTCGATCTCCAGAGCAAGTTCCAGGGCAGACTCCAGAGCTACAGAGAAACCCTGTCTGGAAAAAAAAGTTGATTTTAGTTCTAGTAGATTCATCTACAACACAAGATAATAGCCTTAAAATACTTCTTTTTTCCTTATAGTATATAAATAATAACATATTTTTAAACTTAATATATCTCATCCTCACATGCCCATTTCATTTCTTAATAATTGTTATGACATGGCATGTAATCTTTGGTTTGGCTTATTATGAAAATAAATAAAATGTTTGTGCCACACTTCTTCCTATCACAAATAAAGGAATGATCTCTTCTGTGTGAGTTGAGGCTGTAGCTGCTCTGTTTCTTCAATCGCTTCTGCACTCCTTTTCTTCTTTTATTTCTGCCGTTTGTGGTATTAATTTTGCATTTGTAAGGCATCCCTGTTCTTTAACCATCCTAACGTTATCATTTGTATGGGAGCTGGTATTTATATTACAAATAGAGAAAGTTTGCAGGACCCTGGGATATTTTCCCACATAGCCTTATCATGTGCTATTCTTTGTGCATTGGTGAATCATAATCACTAGGACAGTTAATATGAAATATTGAAAGAATAAAATTATCTTTCTTATATGTCAATGTCATAGTAGCCATAGGAATAAGTTCTAAAAGCCTATCACTTTTCAATGAGTCTAATAGCCATGGCCCACAGTGTAGCACTGGGAAGTCACAGAAGCTTCTCAGGTCATCACTACACAGAGAATGGTCTTTGGAACTGCCATTTGCAGAACTCATGGGACTAGTCTGATTGCTACTTTTGGCTCAAGGGCCTTTTAAGTCCTTGCTGTCCTTGCATTTGGCTACTCAGCAATCTAGGATGGCCATCCCCAGCCTTCTTTCTTTCTTCTCAATTAGAGTCAGACTTGCTTTTTCCTCTAATGCTCCTTCGGGAGTTGCTCCAGTTTTATCCTTGCCTCTTCCTTTATCATTTTGATAAGATGATTCATTCAAATTAAGCCTTGGCATATCACCCACCTTTCTGGTCAGTTGGAATAAAACAGAAGTCATTCATAAATGAAAGCCATGTTCCATTTTAATCTGTGGTTTATTTTAAACTCTAGATCATTGTACTTACTCAATATTATCATACAAGTTTACTAGTATAACATATTGTATATTAAATGCAATCTGTTAAAATGCATATTACATGATAAAGGAAACCAATTTCCTTTTTAATTTGCTTTATATATTATCATTCTGTCAAATTTTTTATTATCCTGTCACCTCTTATGCACACCAACCACTTTTTCATTAGGAAGGGGGTGCCAAAAATACATATTTGACCTTGACTCCTCTGTACTACCTCTGTTCCATTCATGATACTGTAATTTGTTGTTAAGATTTCCAGTTTCAGGTAGTAAATATTTTTTCTTTGAGATGTGGAAGCCAAGGTGATTGAGTGTCATTCTCATCTATAAATAGAAATGCCAGCCAGAAAGAAATAGCTGAAACCCAACTAGACGTAGAAGGTCTGCCTTGGTAGTTACTGTGCTGGTTAATCTTCATTGTCAGTCTCATTGGTTTAGAATCATGTCTGGGTATTTCTGTGGGGGTGTTTAAAGAGAGATTCAACTGAGCAGGGAAACACGACACTGAAAGTTATGACATCTTTCAATGGACTTTTGTTTATAACTGAATATAATGAAAACTGAAAGGATAAATAAAAAGGAGAATGCTGGGTACTTGCTGAGAACTAGCATTTGTCTCTCTTCCTGGTTACAGACGCGTGAGTGGACAATGGCCTCCTATTCTGTCATTATGTCCCCATGCTCTCAAGCCTTCTCCACCATGATGGACTGTGTTCTTTTGAACAGTGAGCCTAAATAAACCCAGGTTCTCTCAAGTAGCCGCTCTCAGGTCAGGTGATCACAACACAACAATGAGGAAAGTGGCTATATAGTCCTCTAACATAGGCTTGGTGATAAGACATTTAAATTAGTTTATGTTTTATTTTTCTACACATTGCTGATAATCTTTTTCTTCATGGATAATCATATAACAACTCATATACTATAGACAGAAATAAAGAAATATATGTTATGCTTGTTTCTGCAGGCTGGTAAAATACTTTTGTAATGTGTATTAAGTTTTATTCAATGTAAAACATTAAGATTGCATAATTAATCAGATACTTTCTGGTGCTTTAATATAAATTTACATTGGGCAATTTTTCCTTAGGTTAAATCTATTTATCTTCTCAAACATTTAGTGTTTCTTTTGATGAAATTATTTAAGATCATTTCTTCTGGCTTTCTTGAAATATAAAGTACATATTGCTCAAATGTAATTTGAAGGTTCTCATTTCTGTGTAGCATTTAGCAATTTAAATTCTCCATGATCATGCTTCATCTTCTTGTTTTTTCCATTTCTCAAATATCTTCAGCCTGAAGATCTGTGGCCGAGAATAATTTTCTCTATTTTTTTTTGTCTACTGATATTTCTAGTTTAGCTTGTACATGGTCAATATTGAAAATACAGTGTCCGTTTCATTCTAATATTTCATATCTATCTCACAATATGCCTAAAGATAGCAATTAAACATAGTCCCACTTTTTGTTCTCATGACAGTCTAATCATAGTTCACCCCCACTCCTGCTGGCTTCCGTAACTCCGTTCATATAAATGAAGTTCTCAGGTCATTCTTGGCTTTTCTCTATCAACTGTGTTACCAGGGTCTTACTGCTCCCTCCTTGTGTTCAGAAGGAACTCAGATTTTTGAATACCCTTGAATCTCTGCTATTTGCTTCAGCAATGGGCTGGTATGACTATTGACAAAGTACCTACTGAGTTTAAACTGTTCTTGCTTGACAGTCTGAGGGACATGCTGACACCCACAGCTAGGAACTATTCATTCCATTTGTCTTTAAGATAAAGTTGTCATATTAATTGATTTCTTCCTCCCTACACAGAACATGCTCCTTTATCATTTTTTATTAATTTATTTTTGAGATTATAGTATACTCACAACATTTTCCATTTCCTTTCATCCCTTCAACCCCCTAAATATCTCTCCTTTTTTCTTTCAAATTCGTGTCCTCTTGATCATGAGTATGTTGGAAGACCAAGTTTTGTTTTACATAAAGCAAATTTGGTTTGTCATAAAGCAAGTTTGAAAAAGTGTTTGTTTGTTTGTTGTTTTCTTTCTTATATTCTTGCCAGGGAAATAGAATCCAAGCTCTGTGTTCTCAATGCCTATTGATATATTTATATATATTTAAATTTTTAAGATGATTAAAATAGGGAAATGAAATTAAGTTAAAAGATTTATCATTTTAGAACCTTTGTTCTATGTTTAAAAGTTACAGAAAACTCAGAAAAATGAAGAGCATTTAGCTTTTCTTCATCCTTCATATTCAAGCCACATAATTTATCAATAAAAGAATTATGAGAGAAAAACTGTCATCATTTAATTGGGAAATAAAAGTAAGGATTTGTTAAATGTATGTTATAACTTTATTGCATGTTTGATTTGTGAAACTAATAACAATATTCATATTTCAATCCTGAGTTTGGATTGAAATTAAAAACCGAAAAAATGATCAAATAAGTAAGAAATGAATAAACCACTAAAATTTCTGTAAAGATGAGTGTAGAAATGCAAACCACTGCATTTCTGTACAGTTAGAGTGACCATTGTCATCGAATTATCATCTTCATTATCATTGTAGTTATTGTCCTTCATAGCTGTCATCACCGTAGCATCATCTGCATCATCTTCATCATCATATCAGCATCCTCCTCCTCCTCATCATAGAATCATCATTGGATTCTATTAAGCATATAATGTGTTTTCAAACCTATCCTTCATTTCTCCTCTCTGATTCTTTCCCCATCAACCACCACCACTTTTCCCTCCTAAATGTATGTACCCTTTCTTAAAATTCACTGATTTCTTTCAGTGCAGCTTGCATGATTCCCAGGACAGGAATATCTACCAGAATATGAGTAACCTTTTAGGGGCCACATCCCTGAAGGAAACCGACTCTATTCCCAGCAGACTTCGGCTGCCAATTGTTCTTCGGGTAGATGTGGTACTCTGATCCTTTCCCTTTATTCACTTTTATATCAGAAAAAAATGAAAGAAAGAAAACACTGTGATAGAGTTGAAATTAGAAAAAAATGAAATCTTCTTTGTGACTGATACATTCTTTTGTCTGTGTGCAGGTCTTCTCATCGTACTGTTTCAGTGTCCTTTTAAATTTTCATTATATAGGAATTCACTGAGCTGTACAGGGTTTGAGAGTGAGCAAGTGTTTGAATGGCTTCCTTTGCCTACCTATTTTTATCAGTGAGTTGGTCAGAATAAAGCAATTTTACTTAAATAGAAAAAAAGAAAGAATAAATCTAAAATTTGTAAAAGATAACCTGCATTAGAAAAGTTTGTCTCAGGCTAGACAATCCCATCTTAAACTGAAACAGTAGGCAGTGTTGGCCTTCTTGACCAGAGAACACTGATCTTGTAGAAATTGAGAAGGTAGGCTCTACAGCACCAGGGGAGCATGTGGGGTTCTCTGAACTCATCAAGCAAATGGAACAGAAAGATAGAAGTAGTGGAGTGTATCTGACTGCGATCTTTACCTGTTTGTTTCTTCAGTGATGAGGTGAGAATGTGTTCCTCACTCATGAAAATGAGGAGTAAATATTTTCATTTTGTTCTTGTTCACTTTAAATAATTATTCACAGTCACCATGACCATGGCTGCTCTCTCTATCAGAAGAGAAAGCTGGCCATTAGGACAGTCCCTCTTTCTAGCTTCATGAGGTCTCTCCGCTTTGGTTGTTGGTAGTCACCCTGATTTTGTTGGCAGAAAGTTGTGTTGACTCTGAAAATTCTGAAATGGGTAAGAACCTCACCAATGCAGACTCTAAGTAGCAGCCTCACCAGGGAGCTTGTTAGAAATGCAGAACATCAAGCCTGGGCAGCAGCTACTTATTCTATAGTTTAAATCAATCCCTAGGTAATTCCTGTGTACATTAAACTCAGAGAAGCACTGACTTAGAACAAGTCATTAAGTAAAGTAACTTAAAACCTTCGCTAAACCCTGAGCTCAATATTTCCCAGTTTCCCAAGACAAATTATGCATGGCCACTCACTTCACTGTAACACACCAGCTTTAGAAGATAAAATTAAGCATCAGTAGGTAAAACACAAGATGAGCTTAAGTGATGACTATTGAAATATCATTAATGCTTTCTTTAAATATGGTTAGCCATCTCGTATCAATATTTGAATTTAAGCTGTCTCCTATTATGGTACTCAAAAGAAATTGTGGTAATCCAAAAATTGAATCCCCATATTCAGATACAAAAGTACTAAAATCCATAGCACTTTCATAGTAATAGTAAAATTCAATAAAAGTAAAATGAAATTCAGACTTCATTTCATTCTTTTCCCAAGGTCCTTGAGTAGAAGCGTTCCTTGGTGGCTATGTGGCATTTGTCTCTTTCCATGTTGAGTTAGGATTGTCATCCATTTACTCATCCTGTCTCCTCACTCATAAAGTAGTATTTGAGGCATATGTTCCCTTCAGCAATGTGAGGAAAACTACACTTATTGTGATTTTATTCTTTCCTGTGCTATTGGACATACAATCAAATTTAAAAAACAAAATAACAACCACAAAATCCCAACCTCTCCTTGGAATCAATATCTCTATACAACACCTTGAGGTTCTGGCTGTTTTTGTACATGACCCTGTCCTGAATTGCCTAGTGTTTATTTCTACTCTCTCTTTCTTTGGAGTGATGAGTTCTTCCATTATTTAGATATTTTTCCTTTTACCCTCTAGACTTTCCATGCTTAAAGGAAAGCTCATCTGAGATTTTAGTGGTTTATTCTGTCTGAGTTCAAGAATTATTTTTTTATTTGCCATGAATATAGTTGGCAATTTTGTAAGATATAAAGGCTTGTTTTTCCTTCTTCTGCTGGTAGTAGACCATTGTATTTCATCAAAAACTCGCCGAAGTTTGTTGTATTAGGCCTTTCTCATAAGAAGGCAAAGAAACAAGTTCTAGATTGATAAAACTAAGTAAAAGCTTGGGGGATGTTTTCATTATTTCACCAAGCTGAACTTTGCACTGAAAAGCTATTTTTCCATCAGGCAGTGGAAAGGACCCCTAGTTCACTACTTGGCTATTACTCAAGGAGACTCATACTGGACAGTATGAGTTTACTCATGCTAGGCAAAAAGTACTTTACCAATGAGCTATGTTCCTAATCCAAACTGCCTCCTATTTCCATTTATTTTCTCAGAAAACAAGCAATGCTTGACCAATCAAAGGAACTGGATCACCTTGAGAGTCAATTAGCAACATGCTTATGTATCCTATTTTACCAAGCTTTCTATTCAAATCATCCTTATTTTCTCTAGTGAATCATAATTTATAAGTATTTGTTTATTTGATTTCTATCCCCCAGTTAAAGCTTGACGATGATAAAGAACACAAATCAACATTTTCTTAGAGTGTGTCTAGGACAAGATTTCTATTAAACTAGTTTCTTTTCTTCTCTCCAGTTGCATTCCTGTGTTTGTTTGTTCTTGGAACATTGCCACTCTTTCTGATCAAGTGGAAACAGAACAGGTGTCCCTCCTTAAATGTCTTCTTTAAAACAAATTTTGCCCAGGTGTGTATCGTCTGCTTTCACATCTGCCTGGCTTGACCTCCAGAATTTCATTTCCTACTTTTATATGTGCATACACTTCCTCCCAAAATCAAAAATTCCTCCCAAGAAAATCCTCACCTTCCGCAAGTTTAATTAGTGTGTGTTTGTTAGGCTCATTATGTTTCCCTTCTTCTGTTCCTGCTATCAAGACCTAAGAATGTTTTCAAATCTTCCCAGCCACCGATGGCTTTCTTGAGAAATGAGTCCAAAGACATAACGTTACAGCATGGCTTTATAAAATTGCTTTTTAAAGTCTTGCCCTTGCAAGAATTTTATTGACATGTTATTTTGCCTCAATCGAAGTTTATGGCCTACTCTTTATAAATTAATGTAATCTTATCATATTTTGTAATAAGATCTCCTGAGCTAATGTGGATAAGAACCACTGCCTATACCTTAAAAGTCTAAATCTTTAACCAGAGGTTTAGAAATCACCCATGTTCTTTCTAAGACCAAGTAAAGGGTATGTAGACAAGATGCAAGACTATGGGTTAGTAGCTGAAGATAATTGCCATTATAATTTTTTTCATTAACCCTTCTTTAGTACAATTATCAATTACATTAAAATAAACACAATAATGAACATCTCAGGCCTAAACAATAGCCACAGCCTAGCATCCATAACTTTGATTATACTTGCTTTAAAGCTATGAATTCTAATCTAATGTAATAGTTGAGAAACACTGAAACTAAGGAAAATCAATCCATTCTTCAGTGATACAATGTTTGTCTACTAATGTTTCTCTTAGTTTAACTGAACATAAGGAATGTCAAGAAATATACTTTTATCTAATGACTTCACTTTTGGTTTCAGAGTGGTTACATTCAGCCATGAGTAAACATCTCAGGCCAATACCAACTGCAGACACAGTTACATCTGCTTATTAACGCCTGTAAAATACACACTTAATAGTTCAAGTGCTCACTGAAAACACCCATGAACCTATGAATACAGATAATCTCATTTTGAGAAGCCACTGTGAAATTCTAATTTTAAAACATAACATGACTTTCTCTCTCTAAGGCCTTTCACTAATATTGTTCTAGAAATCTTAACCTTATTTGGTTCCCAAATAACACTCTTAATATATTCTTCAAGATTTAGGTTAACACTGTAGTGCAAAGCAAGTAGGTGGTCATTGGCCTAAGGCTGTCTCTAACTTTGCCCCATTAACAAACTGCAGGCTAATGTAGTGTCTCCCAATTTTGAGTTGCTCCCATAAAGAAAACTCAACCTAATTTAGTGTCTCTCAATTTTGACTTTCCCCATGAACAAACCACAATTTAATTTAGTACACAAACCAACTTAATCCTGTGTTTGAACATTTGTAACAAACAGCTGAGTTTCATCCGACCACAAAAGACTAAGCTTAGTTAAGCATAGGTCAACTTTACTGCACCATGTCCATATGACAGAATCTTATCTGTAGTCCATCAGGTAATCCTTTTTCTTTTCAACTTTCCCTAAGTGTTCGGCCTACCATTTGACTTTCGAATTATTACTTGCTTAAGCAAGCTAATAATTTTAATTAATCAGTGTTTAAAAATTTAAACAGGATTATAAGCCTTTCTAGAAAAAAAAAGAAAGTAAACCATTCTATCCTATTTTTTGCAAGCTACCAAGCATGACAGAGCAGTAGAATGAAAGAAGGTAATCCAAGTAAATTGCTAATAATGTTGAGAACTTCAGTTATTTTTGGTAATAGACTTGCTTATCATTTACAAAAGAATTAGGTAGTTTCCATCATGCCACTAGACATCAGTCTCCCCCATCTCTTCAGACAAGGGCAGGACAGAGTGGAGGATGCCTGTGTCTTGAAAGCAGCTGGGTGCAGAAGGAAACCTAGGAGACACTGAGTCAACCACACTCATTTCTTTTCTTAAAAGCATTAGTCAGATAAATTTCTCCCACACATGTCTTTTCTGATGAAGGGAGCCTACACTTGCTCTTAGAATGCAAGGGGAAGCACAGATGCACACCCTTGCTGTAAAACATTATATGGATAGATGAAAGCAATGGTTTCCTTATTAATTTGATTATTCTTTTTCCCAAACTTGTTAGCCAGATATTTGGATAATAATTAAAGTGAATATGATCTTGCCCTAAACATACAAAAGATAAGTTATCTCTGGCAGTTAGTGTTTAACATATTTCTCAAGCGTTCATCTGTTTAGAAGAGCTGCCTCACATGCATTCAAAACCAACTTTTCAAACGTACACAATGTGATTCTTGTTTTATCTGCTATTCAGTGACCAAAGCAGCAACATTTTAACAGGCAGGATACCTTAGATACTGAAACATATTGTACTATTCAGGGAATGTTATGAGCAATTTCTTTTAATGAAGTCAAACTGATATGGTCTCTGCATGTTTCTAGCCTAGTGCACAAATTTGGGTAACTGACAAATACTTTTTGCTTTATTTTGACAGATGTTTAAATTAGTTCTTTTTTTTAAAGGGCTTCATTAAAATATTGCTTGTGCATGAGGGATGGCTCAGCATTTAAAAGTATTTGGTGTTCATCCAGAGGATGTGAGTTCCAGTTCTCAACACCTGGGCAGGCAGCTCATAGCCACCTGTCACTTCAGTTCTAGAAAGATGAACATCACATTGGTGTTCATATACCACAATACACACAACACACACACAACACACACAAACAATAAAATAATATATTATAATATTGGAATATATTGTTAGAATACATAAGAAATGGTGGAGATACAGAGAAACCCTGTCTCAAATAACCAAAAGAAAGAAAGAGAGAGAGAGAGAGAGAGAGAGAGAGAGAGAGAGAGAGAGAGAGGAAGGGAGGGAGGCAGGGAGGGAGGGAGGAAGGGAGGGAGGGTTGGGAATATTTGATCACACAAGCCCAAGTTTGCATTTGCGTTGATTAAATAAAATCAATCATGGGTTAGAAGGCTGAGTTGGCAATTAGTTGACTGAAAGTAATCAGAGGGCAGGCCGGCGAGAAAGAGAGACACAGAAAGCAGGAGGATGGGATTTGGAGTGGAGCAGATGTTTTTCTGTTTTTGCAAACCAGGAGGAATGGGGTTTTGCGAGATGCCAGCAAGGAGATATGGTTAGCTTTTTGCTACTCAGACTCTGCGAGCTTGTAGGTTTTCACACTAGCGTTCGAATTTGAAGCCTTATTTATAAATAGAACGATAGAGATTAAGTTAAAGCTACGTTTAGCGGCAGTGACAGAGACAGTGCCCGCAGGGACAGAATTTCTGCCACATGAGTGGCCAGGCCGCTGCTACAGAAGCAGGGCAGTAACCGCGGAGTTGAATTTGCTGGCTGAGATAGCAGTAGATTAGGGCGTAGTCACTGTGCTAAAGTTAAAACAACAGAAAAATGACATGTAGCTAGAAATGTAGCTCAAGTAGAGAGTTTACCTACTATGCATGAGGTAATAGATTTGATCCACAACATTACTAAGCCCCCAAAGAAAACGTATGTTAATTGCATGATATGTTGTATGATGTCCAACAACTTAAGTAAAACTAGTTCTATATTAGCAATTATCTTGCAATTAAAATCAAAAATTATTTCATTTATATTAATACTTTCAAAAATATTATATGTTTTAAAATTTATCATCAATGAACCAATGACCTTATCTTTTTTCTTTTTTATTGTATTTTTATTACTTAAAGCAAATTTTAAGTTAAAATATAGTTTGGGCATATTCTACCCCTTCCCCACATCCTTCAAGGTCTCCTCGTCCTCCCCATACCCTAATGTAAGTTCTTTCTCAAAACTTAAATCAAAATCTCAAAATAACAGCAAAACCCTCCAAACCTAAAGAACTAAATATAATACACAGTGAAAGAGTATAAAGAATAAAACAAAAACAAAACTGACCAGACTACAACCAAATAAAGATACATATACCCAGCATACACACATACATACACACACACACACATACACACGAGGGAGAGAGAGTGAGCGAGAGAGAGAGAACAAAACAAAAATATGGCACAGTCGATTATTTATTGGCCAACAACTGTGAACATCAGTCCTGCCCTCAAATGGTTAATATAACCAGAGTCATTCCATTAAAAAAAACTGTTTGATCCTCTTCCAGCAGGTATAAATGACAGTCCAGTTGTTAACCTTCCCCTGGTGACTGGGTTTTTATTGATTCATTCAGTTTTGAAAAAACAAGCAAAATATAATAAGATAAAAACAAAGACGATCACATCAAAGTTGGACAAGACAAACCAACAGAAAGAATAGAGCTTAAAAGAAGGCACATGGATCAGAAAGTCACTCATTGACACTCTCAGGAATCCCATAAAAAACACTAAACTGTAAGCCGTAATATATACATTGATGACCTGGTACAGACTATTGAAGGCTCAGAGCATGCTGTTCCTGTCCCTGTGAGTTCTTATGACATACCCTCCATTCTTTCTGGCTCTCACACTCATTCTGCTTCCTCTTTCATAAGGTCCCATGAGCTATAAGGGGAGGGATTTGATGAATGTATACTATATAGGGCTGTTTTCCCTAAGGTCTTTCTCTAAAATAGCTGTGATTCTCCATATTTGTTACCATTTACTCCAGAAGAAGCTTCAATAAGAATGGTTGAAGAAAGAGTGTATCTACGAGTATAGCAGAATGTCATTAGGAGTACTTTTATCACTATAATTTTTTTCTTTTTTTCCTTTAAATTTTATTGTTTGATATTGTCCTAGGTCAATGGGCTACCTAATTTCAGGTTCTTGTTCACCCAAGAAGATTCAGACATAGGATCTAACTCCTCAAGTCGGATCGGTTATTTGTCACTTACTCCTAAAGCTTTGTACCACCATGACCCTAGCCTATCTTGCAGGTGGTACACCACTGTAGACTGATGGTTTGTAGCTGGAATGCTGCTTATATTTCTCTTCCAATGGTGTGCAGAGTATCTTATTGTACCAAAGACTGGAACTTAGTGGTAATGGCGTAATGTAGGCGCCAGCTAAAATCTCCATATGCAATGGTTTGTGTAGGTGTTCTATTCAGACACATTGTATGAATTAAAATTTATCATCAAGGAAGGAATAATCTGATCTCATTCTTGCAACTATAGAAGATATTATTCTTCATTAATCAATATTCTATGAAAGATTATATCACTCCCAGACCTCTCTTTTTCTGAACCAGTGATAACTGATAGATCTAACTAATAACAATGTGTTTATTAACTTCATTGCAAGGAGTGTATACCAGTTTCTTCACTGTTCATATAAACAGCTGAAGGAATGTGTGTCTTTATGACCCTGATCAAGTGATAATAACTGACATGATATGAAAAGGAAAGGCAGAGAAACTATAATCAATCATGAATACGAAAAGTAAACTGACCCCCAAAGAGATAATTAGGCCATGTACAGATCAGTATTGTCCATCCTCTCCATGGAAATCAGAGTTGTACAAGTTCCCAAGGAATGTATAAGGCTGCTTATTACTAGGTAACTTTAGTTTGGGTACATCACCTGGAGACATGAAATGGTAGTTATGACAGGAATTTAAGGTAGGACGTAAACAGAGTTCTGAGAAGTTCTTCTAGACAGTGTTTTAGACAAGATGATCTTGGTCATAGCCTGAGGCCTAGATATCCTTGACTAAATATTAGTCCCAGAGAATCATAAGACATTGACATCTGTGATTATTGTCAGCCTACAGTCAAGTTGAAGTTTTCTTTAGTTTCGTACAAATATCACCCATTCTGCTTCAGGCACTCATGCTTATTCTCAGGAAATTTTTAGTCAAAAATAGAAGAAATAATTTGTAAATTTCCTTCTGAATTTCAGGAATACATATTGTACATGAGGGCATTATCAAACTAAGTGCATAGATATTTCCAAATGTTCTTGAAAAGTGAACACTAGCTACCTCTCAAGTAACACATGAAACTTTTATAAATAAATGCAGAACACAGTTTTTCTACATTTTTCACATTGTTAGAGAGAACTAGTACAGCTGTCTGTCTCTCATTATAACTTCTGATAATATTTTATAATGAGAGCAACAGTAGCCTAATGGGATATATAATAGTGCTATTTTTTCCCAAATATCAAGACATACGGTGCAGGATGTAACACCAGTGCTTAGATATGTTGAAAATGTTTATATGTGCACATATTCTGTTTTAAGACATCTGAATTCTGTAATATTTCACAGATCTTATAGAAATAAATAAGGAAAATTTAAACTCACAATATGCTTTGTAAAGCTGTGTGTTTAGACAAAATACCAGGATGCAATTAAATTGTAGTGAGAACCTATATCAATGAACACATTCCAGGGCTTGCGACTTAACTGAAAAGATGCACAGTTTTTTAGCAATATATTGTGGTTTATAAGTCATTGTACATGGCTATATAAAGTTGATAGTTCCAAAATATATCAAATTTTCTTTGAAATTAGATTTGAAAGCCTCAAATGCACATGACAAAATATTCTGGTACTGTTGCCCTTTCACCCTGGCTACTAAATGAAAGGAACAAGACACCAAAATAAATGCGTTAATCAACTGTGTTAAGCAATTGCTTTCAATAACAAACAATACATTAGAACTATAGTTTTTTAATGCTGGGTATAAACATGCTATAAAAGCATCGTTCAAAACTAATGAAACATAAATGAGGAAAATAATTCATAGTTTGCCAAGCATTTTAACACAAGATGTAAATGATCTAATGTATATTAGTCAATGTATTCTTATTTTGTTTTCCAGTAGAAAGTTTGTAAAAGAAATGATGTTCATTGTTGACCTTTATGCTTAAGACAATTAAGTATAGTCAATAAAGCCCAAACCATATGTATTTAAACATGAAATAATTTTATTAAAATATTAATAATAAAAGCAAAATTATATGATATATTTTTTCCCTTTTTCTTCTTGTAATGTATTCAATGTCTACTCTTTCCAATCATTCTCATGTTCACATATTTCCTCTCCAATTTATAGGCTCATTATCTTTGACTACTTTTGTTAAGTGCACAGACTCACATATATAAATTAATAAATATATACATAGAAGATGCTAAGTCCTTTTAGTGTGGTTTGAGTAAAACTAATCTCATGGTTGATTATTTTGTATTTGATAACAATTTAGAGGGGTCATCTCTAATATAGGCTATTTCTCTATGTATTAGCTGTCATTAATTACCTGTTGTTTTTTGTCCAGGAGTGGAACCATGTGAAATTTTGCCTTTGAATATTGTCATGTCTCTTGATACTGTTACTCTTTAGGTCCTATTTATATATCATGGATGTAGCTTTTCTGTCATTTCTAGGTGCCACTCTCCAAGCAGACTTCCTGGTCCTTTGACTCTTCAGTGTTTCCACTCACTCTTCCATAAAGTTCCTTGAGTCTTAGTTACAGCATTTAAATTGTAGGTATATGTTATAGGGCTTGGTTCCATATGATCTACTGACTGTGAAGTTGTAAGCTTCCTATATTTATAACATAGATCCAGTTTGATGTTAATATTGATATACAAGCAATATCATTCTATGATTTTTTTAGTTAAAACTTAGGGATATAGAGGAACTGTAGGTTTTCTATACAATGGACATTGCTGGGTTTATAATTTGCATTAGTCTAGATTCTCTGAAGGAATACAATTGATAGAATGAACACACACAAACACACACATTTGTGTGTCTCTCTGTGTAATTTGTTAGAGTGGCTTACGGGCTGTGGTCCAAGTAATCCAACAATGACTCTCAATGAATTGGCCAAGAATTCAATAATCTGGATGTCTCAGCTGTTCCATTGAGTGCAGGAGGAGGTCCTTACAGCTGCCAGGTCTAAGTCCCATTTGGAATCCCAAAGAAGTAGCTTCTAATGCCAGCAAAAAATGTGGCTCAGGAACAGGTAAGATGACCTGCCAGTGAGAGTGAAGGCAAGCTGGCAAAAAGTGAAAGGGTCAATCTTCCATGTCTTTTTATGTGGTCTTCCATCATAAGTTGTGTCCCAGATTTAGGGTAAGTCTTCTAAATTCAAATGATCTGGACTTAGGTTAGGTGTGTGTGTCACCTCACATAACCCAACCAAGAAATATCCATCACAGGTGCGCCCAGGGCTGTAGGTAATTCCAGATGCATTAAAGTTAACAACTCTTATTTATTTGTTCCTGCCTAGCCAGGCTGGTCACTATAATTATGTAGTAGAATACACTGAAAACCCAATAACTTTAAATACGACATATCCTAGGGTATGATATCAGCACCTGGCTCTCTTTTCATTGTTCTGAGTATCAAAGTGCTTTTCCTTTACCACACTTCAGATGATGTCTGACTGGAGTTATAGTTGGAGACAAATGGAACAGATCAAAAGATCTATAAAATAAACAACAGTACAAAAGGTAAGGTGACTCTATTGGCAAGGTGTGTAAAACACTGTACAGATCAGTGACCTGTACTTGAGACTACTACTTTTAAGCATTAATGTGAAACAAAATTTCGTGGACAGATATGTTAAAATATGTGTTCATCCAACCTGGGCTCTTACAGTCATAT
>PVIU01029968.1:0-16800 GCA_004026605.1 Ondatra zibethicus | reverse complement strand
AAGAGCAACATATATGGATCCCCCTGGGAAGGGGAAAGAGACAAGATTTCCTGAGTAAATTAGGAGCATGGGGGGAAAGGGGAGGGTAGGAAGAAAGGGGGAGGGTGGAAGGGAAGTGAGGAGAATGTGATGGTTGAATTGGGGGGCAGACAGAGAGGGAGAGCAAGGAAAGAGTTAACATGAGAGAGGGAGCCATTATGGGGTTAGTGTGCAAGTTGACACTAGGGATATTGTAAGGAATACACAAGGAGGACTCTAGCTAAGACTCCAAGTAGTGTTGAAGAGGGTTTATAAACTGACCTTCCCTTTTAATCAAATTAATGACTAACTTAATTGTCATCATAGAACCTTCATCCAGTAAGTGATGGAAGCAGATGTAGAGATCCACAGCTAAGCACTGGGCCAAGTTCCTGGAGTCTAGACGAAGAGAGGGAGGAGCAATAATATGGGCAATGGGGTGAAGAACATGATTGGATACTCACCGACATGGCTGACTGAGAAAGTGGGAGCTCACTGACTCTGGACTGACAGCTGGGGAACCTGTATAGAATTGAACTAGGCCCTCTGAATGTGGGTGACAGTTGTATGGCTTGGGCAGTTTGTGTGATCATTGGCAGTGGGATCAGGGTTTATTCCTCGTGTATGAAATGACTTCTTGGAGCCCATTCCATATGAAAGGATACCTTGTTCAGGGATACATGGGAGAGGGCCTGGGTCATGCCTCAAAGTGATGGGCCAGACTCTGTTGACTACCCATGAGAGGTCTTACCTCTCTGAATAGTGGATGAGATAGGGTGGGGAGAAGGTGGGGGAAGTGGGAAGAGGGGAGGGGGACTGTGATTGGTATGTAAAATAAAAAATGCTTGTTATAAAAAAAGCAAAAAATTAAAAAAAATCTTTTAATATAAAAAAAAGATCCTGCTTCACAGAAAAGTTTGTCAGGTATTTTAAGCCTGTAGGCTAAGATGAATGTTCCTGCTGGTGACTGTCCAGCCAGTTAACTTTTTCTGTCATTTCTTATTTTTGGAAGTTTTTACTCTGTACTTCTAGTTTACTCAGGTAGTATTATATCCTTCTCAGGTCTCTAATGAAGTTGAAGACTAGATAGTTATAGTTTTCCTTGTTACCAGACTCAGAAAAGAAACTCACAAAAGAGGTGTAAAATACATAAGTTTGAGAGCTATAAAAAGATGGTTTGGTGTTGGTATTATAAGTTATGATGGAAAGTGAATTTGGTACAACACTTTGGGCTCATCAAGATAGAATAGATAATGGAGTATATTATCTCAATTTGTCTAATGCTAATGGACTAGACATTGCTAATGTAATTCTTATATATATATATATTTAATGTACATATTGCATATGGTTTTACTATGTTAATTACAATCTTCCTTTCTTTTATTTTTTTTAGAGAAAAGCATGGAAATGTTTTAATCGTATTCTGACAAATAAAGTTTGCTTGGTGTCAGTAGGCAGAGTTAGCCACTAGTCTACCAAAATTAACTGCAAATATTTTAGAAGGGTGAGGACAGAGAGAAGAGACAGTAGTAAGACAAGGTAGAAAAAGATCTTTGTTTGGAGGAAGGAAAAGAGCAGGTAGGGAAGGCTCTAAGATTCTCTGCTTCTTTGATCTCTCAGGTTCCTACCCCAATATCTGACTCCTGAATTTTTATTGATAAAGAATAATTAGAGTAATGCTTCACTTGTCAGCATGTGTATGTTTTTTGACAGTGAAATATGGTTTTCAGTAGATATTTGGATCTTGCCTATAAATCCAATGACATTTTCTGTGTTTTTTAAATGCAAAATTAGGGTATTTTCAATTAAAGTTGTTATTAAGAGTGGATTTCTAGTTAATATATTTCCTTTGGTTGTTGTTCTAGTTGGCGGAATCTGGTGTGTACCTCTCTGTCTCTCCCATTAATGTCATAAGTTTGAAGTTTTCTGTGTTGAACTTACTGTCTCCATTCCTTGTTTTCCTTGTTGAGTTATTTCTCTCTTTACATGGATTCTTTCTTGTGCTTTTATGTCTGATACAACCCCTTTTATTTAGTGTACAGTACTCCTGTTGAATATTTTCAGCAGTGGTGGCTTTGGTGAAAGGAATTGCTTGAGTTTATATTTGTCTTGAAATCTCCTGGCTCTTCATTGATTTTAAAATTTGGCTTTGCTAGGTATAACAACTTGGTTATCACTTGCTCTTTTCAGGGCTTGATAAATCATACTATGATTCTTTGGATCTAGGGTTGCTGTTCTCGTAGGTGAGTTGCTATTTCTCCATATATCTTACAAAATCATTATTCTTTTCCTTTCGTCTTTTTATGTGTGTACCTGAGTATGCCAAGAGAGAAGGTCAAATGACCACTTTTGGATATAGTTCTTTTTATTATTATTTGTTGGCTAATGTATAATAATTTATAATGAACATTTAGCTTTAATGCAAAATTTGTAATCTTATAAAATATTTAAATATTAAATATATTAGAAACATTTAGACTATGTTTTCACAAAGAAAGGTAACATATGCTAGATAACTATTTTTTATCTTTTAAAGAATTTTAGCTTATTATATAAGGAAAATATAGTTTTTAAAATTAGTTGTGTATGTCACTGATTTATACTTGCAGAGAAAATTTTAAGACTAGCAATATTGCATAATATATTTTTAGAAAAATTGGAATATCCATCTATTCTTTCTAACTAGATATATATTTACTTTTTGAAATACCTTTATAGACACTGATGTATGAACTATGTAAGTTACTGACAACATATATAACTTTCCACTTTTCAGTAGCTTAAGTAAAATTGGTGACAGTAAAGTATCTTGGAGCTTGAGTGATAATGTTAGTTTGTTTAACCCATTGTTTTATTTACTGAAGTGATATTTAGAATTTCTTGAAAAATTTTTCCAGAGATAGAAGGAATACTCCCTTTTTAGCATGCAGGAACTTTCTTCAAACACCTGAGGAAATGGGGACGTTTGTCTATCTAAAAGCATGATCTTGGGAAAAGAACTTTCTTGGGGACCAGATATTCCATTATAGAATATTGCAGTTTTGTATATGGCTCAGTGTCTTAGTTATGGTTTCTATTGCTGTGAAGAGACACCATGATCACAGCAACTCTTATAAAGGAAATATTTAATTGGAGTACTCGCTTACAGTTCAGAGTTTCAGTCAATTAGCTGAAACTAATTGAAACTAATGGTGGGACATGATGGTATACAGGCAGACATGGTATTGGAGAGGTAGCTGAGAGTCCTACATCTTGCAGGCAACAGAATGTGGTCTGAGGCACTGAGCTTAGCTTGTGTCTATATAAGACCTCAAAGTCACTCCCACACTGATACATGTCCTCTAACAAGACCACAATACTCTAACAATGTGACACCTGCTAATAGTGCCACTCCCTATGAGCTTATTACATTCTCCCTAGGGCCAACTACATTCAAACTACCACATTCCAATCCGCATAAGCTTGTAAAAATATCATAATGCAAAATGTATTCAGTCCAACTTAAAAAGTTTCCATAGTCTGTAACAGTCCCAAATTTATTTACAACTCAAAAGTTCACAGTCTTTTTTTGAGATTCCTACAATCTCTTAACTGTAATAACTTGTAAAATCAAAATAAAAAAGCAGATTACATACTATGATAGTTTGAGAAATATCATCCTGAGAGAGGTAATGCAGACACCAAAAGACAAACATGGTATGTACTCTCTTATAAATATACATTAGCTGTAAAGTAAAGGTTAATCATGCTACAACCTACAGAGCCAGTGAGGCTAAATAACAAGGTAGGTTCAAGGGGTGAAGCATGGATCTCTCTCAGAAGTCCTGGTTGGACATGGGGTGGGTGGGGGTGGGATAGGATGGATCATGTAGAAGAAGGTGGAGCGACAGAATAACACAAGAGAGAAGTGGAAACCTAGTTCAATGGAATTTCCCAGGAAGCTAAGAGGGTGACTCCAGTGAGAATACCTGAAGCAGCCATCTTCTGCAACTAGGCAAGTCTACCAGTGGAGGGATTGGGACACCAACACAGCTACAAAACCTTCAACCTACAATGAGTCCTGCCTGCAAATTGTGAGGGGGAAAAACTGACAAAAAAAAAAAAAAAAGAAAGAAACTATAGGAATGGTCAAACAATGACTGGTCCAACTTCAGACCCACACCTCAAGAGGGAGTCTGTGTCTGACACTTCTTGGATAAGCATGATCCAGAGTCTGGATAACCCAGAGACCTATGATCTAAACATACATGACTGAAAAAAAGCAAATGATTTGATTCCTAATGATGCTCTGCTCTACTTGTATAACAGAGTATAGCATAATCATCATCAGAGAGGCTTCATCCAGCAACTGATGGGAGCAGATACATAGACCCGCAGCCAAACATTAGGGGGAGGTTGGAGAATCCTGTGGAAAAGAGAAAGGAAGGATTGTAGCAGCCAGAGGGCTAAGGGACAACACAAGAAAATGGGCCATATAATCAAATAAGCAGGGCTCATAAGGGCTCACCTAGACCACACTGACAATCAGGGAGCCTGTATTGGTCTCCCCTATGTCTTCTGCATATGTTATTATTGTGTAGCTTGGTGTTCTTGTGGAACTGCTAAATGAGTGGGGACTGTGTCTGACACGTTTGCCTGCTTTTGGTACCCTTTCCTCCTACTAGGGTGCCTTAATATGAGGGATGTGCCATGCTTTATTATAACTTTATTTGCTAGATTGGTTTATATCCCTAAGAGACCTGCCCTATTCTGAAGGGAAAGGAGAAGTGGATCTGGCTAAGAGAGGATGTGGGTAGGGGCACAGGGAGGAAAAGAAGGGGGGATACTGTGGGCAGGATGCAATATATGAGACAAGAATAAACAAAAAAAATTCTGTTGAAAAAATGAAAGCAGATAAAGCAATAAAAAGAGCTAATAAGTTTTATAGCAGTATGTAATGACTAGAAAATATAAAAATACATAAATAAAAACCTTAAAGTTATCCAAAATATATAACTACATGAATATATTTCTCAGGAAAAAATAGCTACAAGTTTTATGATCTAGGATGATCATATAATGTTACGTTCATCTAATTAGTTGTCACCTATTTTTTTACTATTATGATTATTTAAATTTTAGCAACATTAAAGAATAATTTCTCACATTTTATTGAATGGAAATTGGATAAGGTTATATAAATTTGGAATTGGATGTAGGTTAGTCATTGTCTTAGCTACCTTTCTGTTGTTGTGTAGAGGTACAATAACAAAGGCACATTGTAGAAGAAGGAGTCTTCTGGTGTTTACCGTTTCAGAGGATTAGTCCATAGCCATCATTGTGGGCAGCATATCATCAGACATACAGGCAGACATGGCATGGCACTGGGTCAGTAGCTGAGAGCTTATATCCAGATCCACAAACAAACAGGAGGCAGAGACAGTAACGCTGGGAATGGTGTTAGATTTTGAAATCTCAAAGTCTACCTAAGTGACACACCTCCTTCCACAAGACCACTGCTTCTAATCTTTCTCAAAGAGTTCCAACATACTGGACACCAAACATTCAGATATATAAATCTATGGTGGCCTTTCTCATTCAATCCACGACACCCATTCACTATCAAGTCATTATTGCATCATTACAAAAGTGAGACCACCTGGGCAGTGGTGGCACAGGCCTTTAATCCCAGCACATGGGGGGCAGAGGCAGGTGGATCTCTGTGTGTTCAAGGCCAACCTGGTCTAGAGCGAGTTCCTGGACAGGCACCAAAGCTACACAGAGAAACCCTGTCTTTAAAAAACAAAGAAAAAGAAGAAGAGGAAGAAGTGGAGGAAGAGGAGGAGGAGAAGGAGGAAGAGGAAGAAGAAGAAGAAGAAGAAGAAGAAGAAGAAGAAGAAGAAGAAGAAGAAGAAGAAGAAGAAGAAGAAGAAGAAGAAGAAGATGAAGAAGAAGAAGAAGAAGAAGAAGAAGGGGAAGGAGAAGGAGAAGGACAAGGAGAAGGACAAGGAGAAGGAGAAGGAGGACAAGGACAAGGACATTGACAAGGACAAGGACAAGCACAAGGAAAAGAAGGAGATGTATCATTTGAGTCATTAATGCATCCTTAGAAAAGGGAGAACCATCTGTGCAGTGGTGGCTAGACAGAGGCAGGTGGATCTCTTTGAGTTCAAGGCCAGCCTGGTCTAAAGAGTGAGTTCCAGGACACGCTCATAGTATATTTTCTGAGAATCAGTGTCCACAAGCTATGTATGAGCACATTGTGCCAATAGTGTAAGTGCCTTATGTAAGACCATGTGTTTACTGCACAGCAACTTTCTAATTTTTAATTTAATTTAATTAATTAATTAGCATGCATATATGTGTATGTGCATGTATTGTGGGATGTATGTATGTATGGGTATGTGTATGCCGTAACCCACATCTGGAGATCAGAGGACAGCTTCCAGGAGATGAATAGTTCTAGGGTATGTGGCCCTGGAACTGGAATCAGATTATTAGTCTTGGCAGCAAGTGCCTTTAACCACTGGGGTCTATCTCCTTCTTGCATTTCTTTAAACTGAATTTGCCTGTTGACTTTTTAACAAATGGAGTGTTCTCTACAGTTTCTTTTAATTCTGAGCATGGTTTTTCTCTTTTTTGTTTGTTTGTTTTAGTATTAGCAATACGATCACGTCACTTTAGCTTTGTTTGATAAGCACACCGTCATCATATTCACACCTTACCTATCTCTTTCCACCCAGGATGTATTGATGATGGTTTCTTCCTCTTTTATAGTACAGAGACAGAAAATATCAGTGTTTGTAGACATACTGTAGAATGAGAAATATTTGTGAAAAAGTTGTATTTATCTACTTTCTATTACTTGAGACTGGACATGTGACCAAAGGCTACCTGAGACCAGTAATTTCTTCCAACACCAGCCTGAATCACATAATTGTGAACATTTAATTTTATATTATGGATAAGGAATCACATAATTGAGAACATTTAATTTTATATTATGGATAAGGAATGACTCTTCCTAGTACTGAAAACCTTTTAAGGAAAGTGAAGACAGACCTCACAAGTCTATATTGGAAATGATAGAGTGGTGGCTTTGTCAGCCCTGCTTCATTTCTCATGGCTCTAAGTCAATTACCTACTCTTGTGGTCTATTTAATATACTACCCCTCACATTGGCTGTTATTTACTAGGAATTTTCAGCACTGGCAATTTTATATTTATGCCCATGTATGTGAACTTTATCCTACATTATATAACATAAACTGGCTTATTTTTGTTGTACCAACATGCTTGATTTAGCACACTCAATATGATTACCTGACCATTCTAGACAAGCCACTGTGACTACTTCAACTGACTCAGACTACAGCTCTTTTATGAACTTTGAGCTCAGGAACTAGAGACCCCTTAGTGGTTAAGAACATGGATGTCAGGTTCCAGAGGACACAGTTTGCTACAAACATATGTGTCAGGTGACCCACAACTGCCTGTAATACTAGCTCTACAGGATCTAACACCCCATTCTGATCTTGGGGAAATGGTACCTGAATACACACATTTCATCACAGACACACATCTATTTATACATTTTTGAAAAAAAAAGTCTGTAAGATCAAAATATTTAGAAAATAAATTCTCACTTCACTGTAAGTTCTGATCTCATTCATAAGTTAGTCACATATGTTGCTCATAGTGGATTATTGATGTGTAGGATTCTGATGAGGAAAACAAAGTCGCATTCTCTAGGCTGGTACTACCTGCCCAGTCTAAGACTACCATATAGACCCAGATATTGATTGCCAAATTATATCAGTTATATCTTTTGGTTTTCTCTAAGTAGGTTTCAGGACTCAAATATTATGTGTGTTCTTTCAACTAATATTTGGGAAGGTAAATGTCAGTTTGTCTAAATGATAGGGATTTTTTTTGGGTGTCATTGAAGTTTCAAAACATGTTGCATAAGCTGTGGAAAATAATATAGATGATGAATGGTTAAAATGATGCTTTTCAAAGAGAGACTATTAAAAACCTGTTTTGTGTCCATGAACCATTGGCAATTTTTAGGTGTGTGCTAATTCCATTATCAACTCTTTTTTTTTTAAAGATTTATTTATTTATTATGTATACAACATTCTGCCTCCATGTATGCCCGCACGCCAGAAGAGGGCGCCAGATATCATTACAGATGGTTGTGAGCCACCATGTGGTTGCTGGGAATTGAACTCAGGACCTCTGGAAGAGCAGCCAGTGCTCTTAACCTCTGAGCCATCTCTCCAGCCCCCATTATCAACTCTTAGGTAACTGTTACACGGTTTTTGAATTCTTGGATATCTTGGCTACTTATAACCTTGTAGCTAGTGATTGACAATTATACAAAGGAACTGAACGAAATTGTTAGAAGTCAATTTTAGATCCATACCATATTTAATATTATGTGTTTTCACTTTTCTTAAATCTGTCGTGGTATTATTAAGTCTTGCTGAATCTAAATTCTTACATTAAGATGGTCGCAAACAGGTTTACAACAAGACAATAATTATTATTGTTTATGGAAATTAAAAAATCTTATTTCCATCCATTTTCTTTCACACTTCCATGTGTTCTTTTGTTCATAGCAAATCATACTTCCCACAGAGAAATTTTCACTACTTACAAAAAGCTTCCTAGTCCTTTTTTCATATACCACATAACTGATTAGCATTTTCTCCTATTAGATCAGATGTGTTACAGAAATAGTCAATGCACTTACTTATTTTATCAATATGCTACCAACATTATTTAAACCTTCATTTTCTAAAACACAGGAAAATAAGACTTCTAAACATATAGCAGTTGCAATGTTGAAATAAAAACTTTAATAAAAATGAAGAAATATATACTTTTAAATAGTGACAAAATGGTTTCTTAGAGTAAGCAATTACCTCAAAGTGAATAAAACTATAAAACCTATAATCCAAAGGGATTAAGGACAATTTGAGAAATGACAACAGTACCAAGATAAAATATGAATCATATCTGGTAGCAAGGATTGGTTTTAGGTAAAATTTATCTCAGATATGATATAAAATAGCTATGAACTTCTTAAGAGAAACCAAGAGTGTCCTTTCTCACCATCAGTCTGGGATTCTATTTCAAGTACTTCACAAATAGAGGAGTTTCTCTAGAATTTGGGACTTTTCAGATTTAGTGTCACAAGAGTTTGGCAAATAAGACTTTTAAAGAACATTTGATATTTGAAATTTTTTGCAGAAAGGAGACAACACAAAAGAGTAGCAGAGCCTGGCCAATAACTCTGTGAATTATCACAAATACTTGTGATATATTGTAGAAAATATTATTATAAATATTAATGTTAAAATAAATATAATAATAGTAATACCAACACCCTTTTAGGGATATAATAAATATTATGAATATATATGGTCTTCTTGTTTTATTTACTTTTAAAAACCATGTGGCTTGAGCATCCACTAAGCAGTCAGATGTATGTGAATTATGAGAAAATTTTCTATTTTCTTGATAGTTATGAATAGAAAAAAGCAGTTGGGTTGACATATTTAATGTTTTCAATAAATGAGTATAGTTGAAGATTTCTCTATCTGATTGCTGAATATGAATTTTGATCAGAACTTCCTCTCAATTTGATGAAAGTCATATAGATTTTTCCCTGACTCTAGGCTCCTGACCTCCTTTTTCTTCAACCATTTACTTTATAAACTTTGCAGTTTTAAATTACCTTCCTGCCCTTTTGAAACTCAAACATTTTTTAAACATCTTGCCAATTTCACAGCCCAGGAATGTCCTTTAACCAGGAATTGAGAGGAACATATGAAATGTGCACACCAAGGCGAGAACAGCCTGACCTCCCAGTTTATCTGCAGCGATAGGACCGAAATCTGGAAGCTCGCACCTCCTCAATAAGCTTCCTTGCTCAGAAATAGAAAGTCATCCCTTGCCATGACATTATTTAAAATGATTATAATTGGAGTAAAACTAATGAATAAACATCAAGAGGCAAGTACCCATTTCAACCCTAGCATGGGATAACTCCTGCTTCTTGTCAAGAGAATTCAATTCAGTTGAATTCAGTTTCTCTTCTTAATGACAACAGTCATAAAAAAATGCTTTCCTGGTCTATGAAACTTTTCCCCATGCAGTTTTGTTTCTACAAAAAGTACTTGAAAATAAACATAGACAATGATAACTAAAGCAACATGAGGACTCAGAGAAATTTTTTTTTTTAGATGATAGGCAAGGCAAATATTCTCTGACAAAGGGATATCTGAACAGAAACATAAAGGAAAACAGAGACATGGGCATCAGTTACATAATATGTTAATCTTACTGACAAAAACAAAATACTAAATGATTCACTTCTACAGAAAGCCTGAAAAAGACAAAGGAGTTGATGATTTCCACAAAATACCATTATGTGTGAACTCATCAAATACCACTCTGTCTCTTCAGAGTAGGAAACTGAGGCACATGGTAGTTTGCTGCTTCATGTAGATTAAAAGTATATTTTTAATATTAAGGAACTTTAATAATTAATGTCATCTGTTATTTGTGCTAAGAACTTTTCAACTAAGGCCGGGTGGTGGTACATGCCCTTAATCCCACCATTTAGGATTCAGAGGAAGGCAGATTTCTGAGTTTGAGGCCAGCCTTGGTTACACAGCTAGTTCCAGGACAGCAAGGGCTACAGAAAGAAACTATTTCTCAATAAATAAATAAATAAAAACAAAAGAAAAGAAAGGAAGGAACAAAAAAGAAAGGAAGGAAGGAAAAGAGAAAGAAAAATAAAAAAAAATTGTCAACTAGAATCAATTTCATTAGATCATATCAGGAAATAAAACATTCTCAACATACGACAAAGAGTATAAAAAATTCCTTGTTGTTTATACACCAACACCACCTACCTCCAATTCCTCAAAATGAAAAACTGAGCCAAGAGTGCTATGTATACTCAAATCCTATCAATTGTGAGTCTGATGTAGAAGGACTGCAAGTTCCAGGCCAGCCTCGCATAAAATAAGGGAATTGCATTTTAAAAACCAACAACCAACAAAGCACAAGCAAACAGAACAGAACATGGAATCCTATGTATTTAAGACCATGAAATTTTAATTATTGTCTTATATCTTAGCAAGAATCTGATGTAAAATAATATCACATTGAAAATTCGCAGCTGAATCTCTTACTTTGATTAAAGAGGAAAAATGAGGGGAATTTAACCAGATTATTTGTTGCTAGGGAAAAGGACAATGTAGAAATAATGCCATGCCACTTGTCAGGTAAACATTTTTGAAAAAACTATTTAACCTCCTCATAATTTGTAAAATAAAATTTATACACCTAACAGTGTTCTCATAGTGACTAAATGAGATGTTAAGGATATATCATGCTTACAGTTCAACACTTTAGTTATTTTAATGATTAGTATTTTTATACTTTTATTAAGTGTAATACTAAAAGTCTAATTGATATTATCAACCTTTTTTATTTTAAGGAAGAATTGAATACATTTTATCACAACTGTACATATTTCAACTGCATAAGGCTCACTATATAGATGGAGGAATAAATAATCCTTTTACATTTGCCTTTCTTTCATCTCTAAATTTTATATATGTTTAATTAAAATATAATTACATTAATTTCTCTTTTGTCTTCCCTCCCTCTATCCCTTCCATATCCCCTCTCTCCAACTCCTTTCATTCTCTCTCCACACTCTCTTTCTGCTCTTCTATGACTATTAGTGTTACATATCTATATGTAACTGTATGTGTATGTATACATAAACAGATGTATTTATTTATTAATTAACTTTATGCATTCTTTGAAACATACATGCATTTAGACAAGATATTTGATCATATCTCTCCAGTACTCCTTCCTTATACCTCTTTATAGAGACCCCTGTTCCATCTCTCTGACAATTTCATGTCCTCCTGACTTTCGTTTTTGTTATTATTACCTTCTGAATTCAATTAGTGCTGCCCATATGCCAAGCTTGTGATCATAGACAACGTACCAGTGTTCATCCCCACAAAATAAGTTTGGCTTTCCCTCCCTTCACAGCCATCTTGTGCCAATAGTTCCTCTGCGTGCAGGGCTGTCCATTCATGCTGGAATTTTGAATGGTTTGATTTTGTGCAGGTAACCAAGTTGCTGTGGCAACATTCATTCATGTCCAGAAGTCAGCATTTTACAGCTCTCTACCTTCTCTTCCATGATGTTTCCTCAGTCTGGCATAGGGGAAAGCTGATGTAGCTACATTCGCAATTATTTACACTAACAACTTTGGCTTTGCACTGACCACTAACCATTTAAAAAAGAATCTTCTTTAAGCAACGTGCAGAGCAGCTCAAATAGATGGGGATATATGTAAATATTTAGAAGGAACCTTTACAACATGGCAATTTAAGAAAGCAACAACAGTTTTTTTTTTTTTTGCAACCATGGAAAAAGCCCTTTGGTCTATCCAGTTATGGACGTTTTGCTTCTTGTGGAATAAGGTTCATATTCAGTTAGAAAGCTTTTGCTTATCCTGACAACTGCCATGCCATCACCATACCAATGGGCACATCTTAACAGGCCCATATTATCACTCCTCCCTCTCTTCGACTAGACTACAGGAGCTCGGCCCAGTGCTTAGCTGTGGCTTCTCTGCATCTGCCGCCATCAGTTACTGGATGAAGGTTCTATGATGACAATTAAGTTAGTCATCAATCTGATTACACGAAAAGGTCAGCTCACATACCCTCTCTGAAATTGCTTAGAGTCTTAGCCGGGGTCATCCTTGTGGATTCCTTGGAATATTTCCACTGTGTATGTATGTATATATGTATGTAAGTATGTATATGTGTACATATGTAAGTGTATATATAAATGTATGTATATATGCGCATATATATTCTATTCTCTTTTTTTTAGCAGAAGCAGTGACTTTACTGAGGTTGCTTCTAGAAGTTAGGATGAGGGTTGCTTACAGGAGTAGAATAAGCACAAAGGCAGCTGAAAGTTCATGCCCCCTGGGGTGATGACTCCTGAACCTCAAAACCTGGTGCTGTGCATAATTTCCTGGCAGCTGCCCACTTCTGGAATGTCTTCCAGGAAGCTTGCCTGGTCTCTTGCTTCTTCCAGGCATCTCTTCCTGGCAGCCCAGGCGGTCTCTGTTTCTTCAGAAGTTCTTACTGGTTGTGAAGCTTTGGGAGGAAGGGACTGTGAATCTGGTGAGCATTAGGGACTTCTAAAAACTCCCTTTGTTAACTTTTTATTTGTTTTACATATTAACCACAGTTTCTCCTCCCTCATCTGATCCTTTTCCCTCCTTCTCCCCACCTCCTTTCTACTTCCCCATCCACACCTCAGAAAGGGTAAGGCCTCCCATTGGGAGTCAACAAAGCCTAGTTGACACAGGAAAAAGCTACTCCCACCTGCATCAAGGTTGAGTAAGGCATTATGCCATAAAAAATGGTCTCCAGCCAGCTCACCACAAGAGACAAATCCTGGTCCTACTGCCAGGGGTCCCACAAACAAACCAAGCTTCATAACTGTTTGCCACATGCAGAGGGCCTAGGTTGGTCCCACAAGCTATCTGTGGGTTTCACCTTGATGGTCTTGTCACCCCTTTCTCCTATAATTCCTCCTCCCTTTCTTTGACTGTACTCCAGGAACTTGGCACATTGCTTTGGCAGTAGATCTCTGTTTCTGGTTCCATAAGTTAAAGGATGAAGGATCTATGATGAGAATTATGGTAGTCACCAACCTGATTACAGGAGAAAGCCAGTTCAAGAACTGTCTCCACTGTTGCTGGGAGTTTTCCTGGCAACAGGTTACTCCCTAACCACATAATGGGCCCCTCTATCAAGGTTGAGTAAGGCATTATGCCATAAAAAATGGTCTCCAGCCAGCTCACCACAAGAGACAAATCCTGGTCCTACTGCCAGGATTTCATTACTCTCCATGTCCATCCCTCCCCCAACTCAACCATTCCTCACATTTCCATTCTCCAGTCCCTCCCCTCTACCCCCCACCCCCATCTCAGTTTACCCAGAAGATCTCATCTATTTCACCTTTCCAGAATGAGCAATTCATCCCTATTAGGGTCTTCCTTTTTACCTAACTTCTCTGGGGTAGTGGATTGTAGCCTGGTTATCCTTTGCTTTACGTCTAATATCCACTTAAAATTGAGCACATATCAAGTTTGTTTTTCTGGATCTGGGTTACCTCACTTAGGAAATTTTTTTTCTAGTTCTATCCATTTACTTGAAAATTTCATGATGTCATTGTTTCTTATGCCTGAGTAATACTCCAATGAGTAAATGTACCACATTTTCCTTGTCCATTCTTTAGTTGAGGGACATCTAGGTTGTTTCTAGGTTCTGGCTATTATGAATAATGCTGCTCTGAACACAGCTGAGCAAGTGTCCTTGTGGTATGATTGAGCATCCTTTGGGTTTATACCCAAGAGTCCTATCGCTGGGTCTTGAAGGCACATTGATACCTAATTGAGAAACTTGCATACTGATTTTTCAAAGTGGCTGTACAAGCTTACACTTCCACCAACAATAGAGGAGTATACCCCTTACTTTACATTCTCTCCAACATAAGCTGTCATCAGTGTTTTTGATATTAACCATTCTGACAGGAGAGCGATGATATCTCAGGGTTGTTTTGATTTGCATTTCCCTGATGATTAAGGATGTTGGGCATTTCCTTAAATGTCTTTCCCTCATTTGATATTCTTCTGTTGAAAATTTTCTGTTTAGAGATATTTCCCATTTTTAAAATTGGATTATTTGGTATTTTGATGCCTTGTTTCTTGAGTTCTTTATATATTGTAGAGATCAGCCCTCTGTCAGATGTGGGGTTGGTGAAGTTCTTCTCCCACTTTGTAACCAGCCATTTTGCCTTATTTAATATGATCTTTGCTTTACAGAAGCTTTTCAGTTTCAGAAGGTCCCATTTATTAGCCACTAATCTCAATGTCTGTGCTATATTTATGAACTGATCTCCTGTGCCAATGCATTCACGGCAACTTCCCACTTTCTCTCCTATCAGGTTCAGTGAAATGGGATTTATGTTGAGGTCTTTGATCCACATGGACTTGAGATTTATGCATGGTGATAGATATGGATCTATTTGCATCCTTCTACATGTTGACACCCAGTTTTGCCAGCACCATTTGTTGAAGATGCTTTCCTTTTTCCATTGTAGCATTTTGGCTCTTTGTCAAAAATCAGATGCTTATCGGTGTGTGGATTAGTATCAGGGTCTCTATTTGATGTTCTTGATCAATGTATTTGCGTTTATGTCAAAACCAAGCTATTTTAACTACCATAGCTCTATAGTAGAGCTTAAAGTCAGGGATAGTGATGCCTCTGTAAATTCCTTTATTGTACAGAATTGTATAAGCTATCCTGCATTGTTTTGTTTTGTTTTTCTATATGAAGTTAAGTATTGTTCTTTGAGGTCTTTGAAGAATTGTATTGAGATTTTAATGGGGATTGCATTGGATCTGTAGATTGTTTTTTGGTAATATTGCCATTTTTAATATGCTAATCCTACCTATGCAAGGGCATGGGAGATATTTCCATTTTCTGATATCTTCTTCAATTTATTTCTTCAAAGACTTAAAGTTCTTGTCATACACATATTTCACTTATTTGGTTAGAGTTATCCCAAGATATTTTATATTATTTGTGGCTATTATAAAAGTTGTTATTTCTCTGGTTTCTTATTCAGCCCTTTTTCATTTGTATATATGAGGGCTACTGATTTTGGGGGCGGTTAATCTTGTATCTTGACAAATGTCTGAAGGTGATAGCATTTGTAGGTGTTTCCTAGTGAATTTTGGGGGTCATTTATGTATACTATTATACCATCTGAAAATTTCAAACATTTGACTTCTTCCTTTCCAATATCCCTGATCTCCTTTTGTTGTCTTATTGCTGTAACTAGAACTTTGAGTACTATATTGAATAGATATATAAAGAGTGGGCAGCCTTGTTCTGTTCCTGATTTTAGTGGAATTGGTTTGAGTTTTTCTCCATTTAATTCGATGTTGACTGTCAGCTTGCTGTATATTGCCTTTATTATGTTTAAATATGTTTCTAGTATCCCCAATATTTCCAAGACCATTATCATGAAGGGATGTTGAATTTTGTTGAAGCTTTTTCAGCATCTAATGAGATGATTATGTGGGTTTTTTTTTTCATTCAGTTTGTTTATATAGTGGATTACATTGATAGATTTTTTTTCTTAATGTTGAACCAACCTGCATCTCTGGGGTGAAGCTACTTGATCCTAGTGGATGATTTTTTATTTTTGATGTGTTCTTAGATTTGCTTTACCAGTATTTTACTTAGTATTTCTTCATCAATGCTCATAGGGGAGACTGGTCTATAATTCTTTCTTTATTGAGTCTTTGTGTGGTTCGGGTAACAGGGTAACTGCAGCCTCATAAAAAGAGTTTGGTAATGTTCTCTCTGTTTTTATTGTGTGGAACAATTTGAAAAGTACTAGTATTGGCTTTTTTTAAAAATTCTAGTATAGTTATGTACTAAAACCATCTAGCCCTTGGTCTTTTTTTTTTTTTTTTGGTTGGGAGTTTTTTAATGACTGCTTCTATTTCCTTAGGGCTTATATATCAATTTAAACTGTTTATGTGGCCTTGAATTAATTTTGGTATATGGTTCCTATCCAGAAAATCGTCCGTTTCTTTTAGAATGTCCAATTTTGTGGAATACAGATTTTTGAAGTATAACTAATGATTCTCTGGATTTTCTT